>JXCR01082900.1:146350-170434 GCA_002079205.1 Phalaenopsis hybrid cultivar
GGCTCGTGTTCGAAATTGGCTTGTGAACAATGTGTTCGTGTTCGACTCGATTTAAATATTTGTGTTCGTGTTCGGCTCGAAATTAGCTCGTAAAAATTAATTTGAAAAAAAAAATTGATGTAAAGTGTAAGATTCGAATCTGAACCAAATGTATACCACAAAAGATATTAACCACATTACCACACAAGGAGTTATAATTTAATGTTAGATATAAATATATATAATATATTATTATATAAATAATTATTTAATTTTTTTTTTTTTATTTCGAGCTAAAACGAGCCGAACACGAGCGACCAAACAGTTGTTCGTGTTTAGCTCATTTACAATTTGAGCTTTACAAACATGTTTGTGTTCGACTTGTTTATTCAACGAACAAGCCGAACATGGACATGAGTTGTTGTTTGCGAACTACGAACTTTTTTGACGGCTCAAGTGATTTGTACGTAAATTTTCTGTTGAATAAACGCTACACGAACATGCTTCTGCGGTCAACCGTACTTGAAATAATGAGCCTGAGAGGGTAGCATATGTAATAAAAGTCAAGTTCAGGGGCATAACATGCTTGAACTCGTGGACTTCACAATATATGCTGCTAAACAAATATCCACTGGTGGGCCATGATTGCTTAAAAAACTAATATATAGGGGTATTATGGGCATTTAATACCTAAGGAGGAGGATGTATTAAATAAGACAATAATTGATTATCATCTATAAATAAGATTTGATGAACTATAAAAAAAATCAACCAATTAAATAAATATTTTTATCAAATATTTAAAAGAAATTTTAAGATTGTTTTTTGATACTATTGGAGCGTCATTTTCAATAAATTTAGAGTTAAAATGATTAAATTTATAGTTTAATAATCGAAAATTGATATTTACAAATATTAAAGGCAATTTTGAAAGATATTCAATATTTTAATAATTATCACTCATGAAACAAAATTTCTAAAAAATATTAAGTAATTTAAAATATTAGTGTTTGAGATTTGCTTTTTTAGGTGAGAAAACTCAAATTAAGCCTTAATTAATAAAATTAATCAAATTTTATATTTTTCATTATTAAAAAAATGACTATTTAATAATAATAAAAAATGCATAAAAAAAGATGTGCATATCCAAAACTCTTATAATTATAAGGGAAATTTACATAGTAGCACACAATTATTATGTATTTACATATCCCATGCATAAATTTTCATATGTACACATTGTTAAATCCTTTTGAGACAAAAGGGTCTTGTATTGTTCATGTGTGCATAAAACTTGGTAAAGACCTTGTATGGAAGAGAAAAAAATAAGAGAAAGAGAAAGAGTGTGGTATGTTAAATTCTTATCTTCGGTGAACTGGAAAAGTCTGGCTCATATAAGGTTCTCTAATTTATAAGATTTTATATATATAGAGAGAAAAATTCCCTTTAGTAGGCAAAAAGTTAGAGAGAATCCTCCATCTCCTTTTTGCTTTCTTTTTATACACAAGAAAAAAAAATGATATATAAATAATAAACAAGATACAACTTGTACTGTACGACACAATTTTTTTACGCCCTGATGAAAAGATCGTAATATGGGCGTTAGGCAAAGTTGGTACAATGCTCATCTCTGTTGTTTAAGTGAAAAAATCGAGTCTCAAATATCGGACAACACCTTTAATAATAGATTGATAGATATCATTACTAGTTATGATAGTTTTCTCCGATAGTTGCTCTCATACAAGTGGGTTAGGCCGTCCTTTTGAGAGGAGTGAATATAACCACTTCGACAGGTGAGCTCAATTCAACCATTTCAGCAGGCGGATTCGATTCAGACACTTCATTAGGTAGACTCGATTCAACCACTTTGGTAGATGGGTTCGATTCAGCCAATTTGACATGTGACTTTTATTAAGTAAATATAAGTAAAAAAATTTTTGTATAGTCATATTTGTGGATACATTCAGTTTTCCAATTTTCTGGACTCTTCAAAGGGAATTTCACGAGAAGAAAGGGAGATTGAAAATTTTATAGTTGCTTGATCGACCTTCTTCAGAGATCTTTCAAGGAAAGAATGCAACATATCTTGGGGATTAACCCTTTTCACTTAGGGTGCTCATTGGTTGATTATAGAAGGAATTAGATTCATTTTTTTCTCATCAATACACTGGGACTGGACTTCTTCTAGGTGCACATTGTGCTTCCCTTGTAGAGAGAAGTCTCTGAATTTGTGTTAGCGAGGTAGATCAACTTTTTCCTTAGGCACCTTGACCCCCCTACTGGAGAAGGTTGGTTTGAAATTTACATTTTGCCTGTTGGGATCTTTTTTTTTTATCCTTGATTTTGCTTGAGCAATAATGTTAAGTGAAGGTGAATTTGAACAGGTCCCACGTGTGGATCATATTTTTCTACCCCATGTGAACTACTCAAAGGAAAATCACAGAAAATAAGTTAAATGTTATAAATAACATTGATTATAGCATTAGGTGTGATACTTTCTTCAAGTTTCTTATAGTGACATGAAAGAATGAAGTTTATGATGAGAGTTCTCCCTTTGGAATGTTGAAGAAACCTGTAATCTTCTTAGGCTTATCCGAAGATATACAGTGAAGGGAAAGTTCACCGAAAGAGGTATAATTTTCTTTGTCAAAATCTTATTTTTCATAGAAGGGTTTTCTCGATTCGAATGATCTGATAGAGGGACAACTTTCCATCATGCCTGAGGAGTAGGGAGAACCTTCTATTTTGAATCTTATAAGTTGTGACCTTGTTGTTGAATATCCTTTAATTTGTATTCATGAATTTTTGATTTACAAGTTTCAAATCATGCCCCTTTTGTAACTTGTGGTGGTAGTGGTATAGGTGAGACTAAGGATTAACAACCTCGTCTGGGAGAAACACGTGAGGCTCTCATGAAGTTAGCGAGCTTCCCTCTCAAGGACCCTATTGTTGAGGGCAAAAAGTTAAGTTGAAGTGATGATATCCCCTTTACAAAAAGTAACATTACACAATATTGTCAATATGATACTTTTTTCCTAGCCAAATATGATAGCTTTTTTTCTTTTAGAGATATTAATGAACTAGGCCAAGGAAGGCCTGAGACTAGAAAACACAGAGTTTGGGATCTTACTGCTAATCCTCACCTCTAGAGGTTCTCCATTTATTCGAGGGATCTTAGAACTAGTTACTAAGGGGACTTTTTCTTGTCAAAGAGATTCCACCAGTCCCCATTGACATAATCAACTTTTTCTCTAACTCGGAAGATAGAGATAGGTTGACTAATCGTGTTGTGATGCTGCAGAATAGTCTGTTGGACGCATGAGGGCGTATTTCTAATTTAGAGGCTGAAGGGCTGACAACTGATCAGAGATTCGAGGAGTAGAGAAAAGAGTTTGAAATTTTGGTGGCAGATGGAAGCCATGGATGCTGAGCTAGTGTATTAAAATGAGCTCAAAATGGATAGTGATGTGCATTATCAAAGAATGAAAGCTACTGATGTTGTGCTAACGTATCTCAGATAGTGTTTGCAGCTAAGCATTCCTGACAACTTCATGGTCAGAGGTCAAATGGTGCTTTGATGCTTTATCTACTCATAAATCATTAATATGAAATATATTAAAAAGAATTATTTGTATAGATTCTATGGTTGATTATGTATCAAGTTATCTTTATATAGAGACTTTGTGAATTTTGTGCTTATATTCACAAATAGTAATCAATATTTTTAAAACATTCTCTTTTCTTGCTAATATATTGCTTATCGTTTTCTCCTTCATATCTCATAATTTATAATTTTGTTTGAGGTATGCACCTGTTGGACTTCTTTTTGAAAAGAGTCATGTGATTTATATCCTTTGAGGGAGAGAGAGATCAGGTAAAAGGAAAGAGAACTTATTGTTAATCTTATTTTTAGCTCTTGATATGGCATCCAGTTTAGAAAGAAGAGAAACATCTTTTATGTCAAAGAGATATCTGGCTTGAGCCCAATCAAAGAGTGTTTTGATAATGTTGTGATCTTAAGAATTGCAAGGAGAGAGGAAAATCTGAATAGAGTATAAGAACATAAGAACATGTTTTTCTTGAGCAATTTAGTTTTAGTTTGTGATTCCCATTGTGTTCAAAGTTAATTGATATCATAAAATTATTTAATCTTATTCTTGTTCATATCAGCCTTAACATGAATGTGAGCATGTTGGTGGTTCTTATGAATGCTTATTCGGAGGGTTTGTACTAGTATACAAACTAATTTTATGTACCATATCATCTAAATAAAGTCAAAGGTCTACTTACAAGTGCCCAAGCAAGAGCCTAAGAAAGTGCCGAAATAAGAGCCCATTAAAGGCCGATCACAAGAGCCATATCAAGAAGAAATACTTAAATTTTATTTTATTATTTAAATTTCAACTTTAGTTTTTAGAATATTTTAATTTTCAAACCTTAAGGTTTTTATGATTGGTCATAAAAAAATATTAAATTAGAAAGGTGGATTGTTCCTTCCTTCATTAATGGCCACATTCCACCATTCAAAAATTTATCCACCTTTTATCGTCTTTTTTATCATTTTAATCCTTATAAATATGACTAATATATAATATTTTTGATTAGTTATTAAATGAAATATTTGAGTGAGGATTTTCTCTATTGTTGCTTGGTGCTTCGTGACTTCAAGTATTGCATTTTCTTTGGTAAGATTATGTATTTATCTTTATTTTTCTTTTGTTATTCATTAATCCTCCATAACACTTACTCTTAAATTATTCACTCCTTTTTATCCATATCTTAAACTTCTTATAATATTAACAAACTAACAATCAAAGCCTCACAATTATTATAAACCCCTATCGACCAAACTAGATTATAATAAAGTCTAGTATTATTCTCTAACCCTCAACACCATTGTAAACCCGACAAAAACCACCCGTCTTCTCTAGATCATAAGTACACATCCTAATCTAACATCTAATAATTTTTTTTAGACATTATCCAATCTAAAAGAGATATTTCAAATCAGCCTAAACTAGCCTAATCCCAACTAGTCTTGGTATTTTAGTTACTATCCTCTCATAAATCTTTTAATATTCCACCAAAACCTCCACATCACATATTTAGACCTAAAACCAAGCATAAATAGTAAAGTTTAGTACTTTATATCATAAAAAAGGCCACCCACCTCCATCATATTTGGTATTAGAGTGAATCTAAAAATGATCTGATTTGGTCAAAGTTTTTGGACATCTATGAAGGAATTCTTTGTGATGGACTTGTCTCTACAAGCCTTTGAGTTGGTTCAAAAATTTTGAGGATAGTGAATTTCTTCTAATGATAGATTTATTTTCTTATAATGTCTTGGACATCTAGTATAATTCTTACAAAATTATGGTGCAAGCATGAAGTCTAATTAGTGAGCTCCACTATAAAGTTTGCTTACATCCCTTGTGTAAACCTATCTCTAAACTCTATATTGAGTGAAAATTTTGGTTAGAGAGTTCTTTAAGAAACATATAACCTTACCATAATGTGATCAAAATATTTAGTTTTCTGGTTTATTTTTTTTGTTAACTTTTTATAGTAAACTAGTTACTCATCATGTCAAAACTTGAAGAACTCTGTCATCTTAAGTACTTGAGGTTTGTAGATGTAGGAAAATTGCATTTAATTTTTTATGCATAAGATTATATGTGTATAAAATTTATTATATTTGAGGTAAAAAATGACTTTGTTAAAAAGGCTTAAACTTCCTAAGGAGAGCTTAAAAATTTTGTTTAGAGAGCGCTTTAAGAAACATATAACCTTACCATGATGTGATCAAAATATTTAGTTTTCTGGTTTATTTTTTTGTTAACTATTTATAGTAAATTAGTTACTCATCATGTCAAAACTTGAATAACTCTGCCATCTTAAGGACTTGAGGTTTGTAGATATAGGAAAATTGTATTTAATTTGTTATGCATAAGAGTATATGTGTATAAAATTTATTGTATTTGAGGTAAAAAAGGACTTCGTCAAACAGGCTTAAACCTCCTAAGGAGAGCTTGAGATATAAGTGGTTTTGTAAAATTATGGTGCAAGCATGAAGTCTAATTAGTGAGCTCCACTATAAAGTTTGCTTACATCCCTTGTGCAAACCTATCTCTAAACTCTATATTGAGTGAAAATTTTGTTTAGAGAGAGCTTTAAGAAACATATAACCTTACCATGATGCGATCAAAATATTTAGTTTTCTGGTTTATTTTTTTGTTAACTTTCTATAGTAAACTAGTTACTCATCATGTCAAAACTTGAAGAACTCTGCCATCTCAAGGACTTGAGGTTTGTAGATATAGGAAAATTGCATTTAATTTGTTATGCATAAGAGTATATGTGTATGTAGCTAAAGATTGATTTTTTTATTATTATTGTTGTTGTTGTTGTTATATATTTCATTTTCTCCCTCTCTCTCTCTCTCCATATATAGTCTTTTTCCTCTCATCTCTCTTCATGAAAAAAATAAAAAAAATATCATCGGACCAAAATCAATCACACAAGTGAACCTGTCAAGTAATATACAATCTAAGAGTTCAAGTATCGATCACACAGGGATATTGCCAAAATTTTACTTTACCGAACTGCTAAATTTAGTTTGAAATGATCAATTTGTCAATGTAAAAGTGTTTAATTCCTAAATTAGAAATAAGAATGCAAACTACGATTGTGAAGTTTTTCTTAGATGTGCAAGATTCATACTCCTGTGACACACCCATGCTATTGTTGATAACCAGAGATTTAAGTTTTCTTTTTAAAGCCTATGTTTAAGTCAGAAGAAGAACTAGAAACCCAAAAACTTATGTTTCGCTTAACCTAATGGCATTTCCCATGATTCTTCAGATCCTTTATCCAAGTTGCAAAATCCTACAGAATATGTCTATTATACTAGATTTTTGTGGTAAACCTACTCATTCCACTTCGTGATGAGAAAAAGTCATAGTTCACGAGGGATTTTAATAATCTTATTGCATTCGATAAAAAATGAATTAAAGTTAAAAAGTTAACGCATCAGCATTAGAATTTCATACATAAAAAAAGTCGTTAAGGAAAATGAAAATCCACAGCATGAAAACCACCAGAAATCCACATGTCAATTTTGACAAGAGCATGAAAGGAAATCAACTACAATGCATGAAAAGAGAAAATACAAGATTTTTCATTGCAAACATAAAAAGAAAACAATATAAGAAGAACAAAAAACTCAAACTCGAGCTAATTGGTCATTGCAATCCGTCGTGATACACTTCATTTAATTCAAACTCTCAAACATCTATCCATATACACTTGCACTCAATTTCTCCTCCCAAATTATTAGAAGAAATTCACAAGTAACTCCACATGAAAAGAGAAAAATGATAAGAAAATATCCTAGAATTTCTCTCATTCAAGGAAGAACTAGAGAACTTTATGATTACCTTCAAACCCTCAAATCTGATGTTCCAGAGACTCCAAAATGTTTTTTTGTGAGACTAATAATCTCTGTAAATTGTGTCCTAACATCCTTATATAGATGAGGGCTCAAAAGGGCATGAAATACCTTCCAAATTAGTTTTAGCCTGTCCAACGACATGTCAATGGACAAAACTAGCATGGTCACGCCAATCCTAATGTGGTTGGATCTGTCAGATCAAAGTCAATGGCAGAGCTGGATTTTCCAAATCTAGGTTTACGGTCACTCTAGATTTGTGATATCCTGGTCAGCAACAATGTTAAATCTGTGAAATCCAGTTTTCATTTTTTTTCCTCCAAATTCACCTCTTTCCCTTCCCCAAGTAGCGTAAACTCTATATCCTACACAACACAAAAAAATAATTTTCTCAAGCATAATATCATGATAAATAATAGAATTAACATTTTATTAATGCAAAAAAAATCACACAAATTTGCCTCACATCAATTTCCTCAAACTTACTCAATACTTGCTCTCAATTAATCTCATATCTCAATAAAGATTAAAAAGATGTAAGAGTTCTCATGTGTCTTCCTGATTCATTAATTGAATTATAAAAGTGATATAAAGGGATATGCAAATCTCAATTCAGGGTAAAATTTTCATTAATTTCTAATAACCTAGTACTTTCTTTAATTTACTTTTCCAAACCCTAAGAAAATTTCAAAATTCTTAATCTAGTGTATTTGAAATGTTTTCATTTCTCAAATATAGTTTTAAATCGATTAAGATTCAACTGACCAGCCTAGAAGCCCTTAACATTTTTCCTGAATAAAATATTCAAGAATTTCATTAAGAAATTTTCAAGTTTTATTACTTACGAGATAAATAATATACCAATTTTTATATTTTTATGTTTACCTCAAGCTTCTTCTCATGATGGTTGGTCATTTTTTTTTATTTTTTATTTTAAAACAGACATTTCACAATTCTTTACTTTTTATTCACTTTTTTTTCAATTCCACTAAAAATTATTATATCTAGTGTATCATATTTATGTTAATAATTATGAATGCCAATTACCCCTAAATGATAAATCTCAATTCTAATTAATGTAAAGTTTAAAATATTATAATTCATTCAATAAGTCAAGGCTCAATTAAATTTGTTTGATTGAAACTTAAAAAGCTTGAAGTATCTCTGGTTGATTACTAATACCTTAATTATACATTTTATATTATTTTGAACATCTTAAGATTCAAATGAAAGTTCTTAAAGTATGAAGTTAGTTATTAGATCATTAATTTCAATCTCACACTTTAATGAGTATTCACATTTCAAGTGAAGTAATACTCGTTCGTCAGAGAGTCAGCGTATCAATCCCACGAGGATAGTGCCAAAATATTTTTAACTTGAGAAGTTCTAGTTTACTGAGTCACTATCGATAAATAGATAGATTAGCCATCATTGAGTCTATCGATAAATTTAGGCAAAACAAACAAAGCAATGACTTGAAATGTAGACAAACCTATCAAGCACAAACAATAAAAACAATAACAAAACAAAAAACAACAAGTGGATAACCAAGCCTAGACCTATGGCAGACTCATTAGTCAACTATGTCATCTAAATATAGTTGTTTGTTCTTTGGCGATTGAAGTTCATCCTCGATGTTCATGCTATAAATTGTTTATCCTCTATTTTGGAAAGTTGACCAACCTATTAGATGCCCTAGTGTTTTTGGATGAAATATTTAAAATGTAAAATATGTTTTATAGATTTTATGACTTGAGTTTTACAACAATTTAGCAATACACACTAGGTATTTTACGCAAGTGTACATATTATTCAAGTAATATCAATTTTTTGAGTTCAGAGTATCGATCCTGCAGGGAAGGCTATTATTTTATTATCTTAAAAAAATTTAGCATATTAAAAAGAGTCTTAGCCTAGAAATTGAATTGATTTAAATCGTGCTTGTAAATTCTTCCAAAATATCACTAAACCTCTATATTCACTCTAAATTTAGCTTTATTAAAGTTAAATAAGTTAAGAAAGATCAAGTGACGAAAAATACACTCTCCTTGCAATGAAAGAAGCAATTTGTGTAGGAGTGGAATACTTAGAATTTATATATTGTAATTTGTGAAAAATAAAAATATTCGTCTTCTTTACCCTCTTTTGAGTGCATCAATAAGTCTGGTTTAACTAGGAAAGTATTTCTGTCTGTCACCCTAGAAACCTCCAAGTTACCCCCATCAAAACCTATCTCTCTTTCTATTTGCACTAACCTAAGGATTACTTTTTCTTCAGCCAATAGCGTAAAGAGGTTTCTACTAATCGTTAAAGCCATAGCCCTCTCGGATCTTCATGGAATCACAACCGATTTTAGCATATCAATTGGTCAGATTGATAAGTAAATGAAGCAGGAAGTAAAAATCATCATAATATAAAATAAAAAATCATTCTAAATGTATTCACATGCCTACACATACTGCTACTTCATCATAAGAGGAAGGTACAAATGATCTACTCACAATTCATGAAGAAAACAAAACAATTCATTATCTTATAATAAAATAAATTCATGCTCAATGAGTTTATAACTAATATATGGCAATTCAAAATGAAAACTTATCTTTTTCCCGAAGAAATGAAGTAAAAACTCCTCCCCGAACGATCAACATGTGTTCCTTGCACTGCTTACATCAATTCTTTACAATATCCTCTCAATTCTCTCCAAGAAAATGCAGAAAAGTACAAAACCTCACTTTAAACTCGCTTCTCAAATGATTCTCTTTCCTGTTAGAACTACTTCTCCAGGCTCATAACCTCTAATTTGTGCATAACTGCAGAAACTGCAGAGAGTAATTATGAAGCCTAGGCGCCACTTTTCTCGAGTAAGCTTGGGAAATAACTAGCGCCTGGGCGTCAGTCTGTGAAGCCATAGCGTCACCTTTTCTGGTTTCTGGACACAATCTAGCACCTAGGCGCCCATTTGCAACACAATAACAGCATGGAGCAGTGTCAAGGCGCTAGAAGCTGGCTCCAACCTGTTGTTTGCTCCATTGCTCCATATGCCTCCTTTTCGCTCTATTTCTACTCCAATTTGCTCCAAATCTCCTATCTTTTATTCCTTCAATAAAATCAAGAAAATACCTTCTTTTAAAGTACAATTTCATCAAAATAAGTGTTACATATAAAGGAAAATTTAGCATAATACCATGCTTGTCAATAGTCTTGATGCAATTAGTTGATCAACTATGAAAGACATCCAAGCTCTAAAAAAAGAAAAGACTCAACATGAAAGCAAACATTTGTTTACTACAATAGCCTAGGTTTACTACACCGCTCTACAAAAAAGAGTTAACACACCCTACACTTACTATAACACATAAAACGAAGTTAGTAAAACATAATATATAAGTAAAATCCGCAATGTACAATGCATACAAAAAAACTATTTACTCATCATAAACATCCAATCTAGTTAGGAAAATTCATCATAACCCAACATTTTTAACGAGCAAATAAAACAAATATAAAACACAAAGCACACCAAAACACGACGATCTCACCTTAACCAAATTCTAAAAAATAGGATTAGTGTTCAAGGGAGTCTAAAGGTAGTGAATACATGAAACGAGAGTGAGCCAAACTAGGCATATTATTCAAATTACAAATTTTGATTATTTTTGTTCAAATTTACCTAGAAAAAGATTCATTTTAAATCTATAAATAAACTCTTGTTGTCAACCTTTCCATTCCAANCCTAAAGGTAGCGAATACATGAAACGAGAGGGAGCCAAACTAGGCATTATTATTCAAATTACAAATTTTGATTATTTTTATTCAAATTTACCTAGAAAAAGATTCATTTTAAATCTATAAATAAACTCTTGTTGTCAACCTTTCCATTCCAAAAATACATTTATGCATTTGAATTGATATTATCCCGCCATCAATATTGTATTTTGAACATTTTCTTAAAATTTTCTAATTAAATTTAAATTATTTTAATTTAAAATATATTTCATAATTTTGAAATCTATCTTAACTAAAAAAATTGATGATATCCTTCTCGGCTGGCGGCGAACAGCAACACTCCGGGTGCTGCTGGTGGTGCACCGGATACAACCAGTATCGCACCTGCTGCCACCGGCATCTGCCAGTCCCAAACTTTAAATCATTCCACCACCTCTTTCACCCCTGTTCGCCCAGCTCTGGATTATTCCCCCGGACTTCTCTCCTTCCGCTTCTTCTATCTTTTTCTCCTTCTTCCCGTTTTCAATCATCTCTACAGATCACTCTGTCGTCAGATCTCTCCTCAGATAATGTTCGGTTTTCATTGAGATTAGAGTTTACTTACCGCAGTAGACCATCTATCGTTTTCGTGTTTCAGGGCTGAATTTCGCTAGGGTTTTGCTGCGGTCTTCAGCTCATAAACGTGGCTTCAANGAAATCATCTTAACTAAAAAAATTGATGATATCCTTCTCCGGCTCGCGGCGAACTGCAACACTCCGGGTGCTGCTGCTGGTGCACCGGATACAACCAGTATCGCACCTGCTCCCACCGGCATCTGCCAGTCTCAAACTTTAAATCATTCCACCACCTCTTTCACCGCTGTTCGCCCAGCTCTGGATTATTCCCCCGGACTTCTTTTCTCCTTCTGCTTCTTCTCTCTTCTTCTCCTTCTTCCCGTTTCCAATCATCTCTACAGATCACTCTGTCGTCAGATCTCTCCTCAGATAATGTTCGGTTTTCTTTGAGATTAGACTCTACTTACCGGAGTAGACCATCTCTCGTTTTCGTGTTTCAGGGCTGAATTTCGCTAGGGTTTTGCTGCGGTCTTCAGCTCATAAACGTGGCTTCAANTCTCTCCTTCCGCTTCTTCTATCTTTTTCTCCTTCTTCCCGTTTCCAATCATCTCTACAGATCACTCTGTCGTCAGATCTCTCCTCAGATGATGTTCGGTTTTCTTTGAGATTAGACTCTACTTACCGCAGTAGACCATCTCTCGTTTTTGTGTTTCAGGGCTGAATTTCGCTAGGGTTTTGCTGCGGTCTTCAGCTCATAAACGTGGCTTCAACGGAGAACAAGCGAATTCAGACCTTGATGTTAGAGCCGCGTTCTTGTTTTGACAATGTTATCATAGATCTCAGCTTTTTCAAGATGGAGAGCAAATAAACCCTAGGCTACTTGGAGACGGCGAAAAATCTGCTATCTAGTGGTTTTAATAACTTGAGAAGAAGAGGAATTAGAAGGCCAGCACTTGGCTTTTATCAGATAAAGTTTCCGGTTTTTTCGCTATGTCTGGAGCACCCAAGGTCCGATCCATGAATGTGGCAGATTCAGAAACTAGACCAGTTCTTGGACCCGCTGGAAATAAGGCTAGGTCTACAGCGGCTGTGGCTCGGAAGCCAGCTTTGAAACCACTGAGAAAAATGGAAGGGGATGAGTCTTTGGTGAAAGAAGATAAAAAAGAGGCTCCTTTGGTTGTAGATTCTCATCCTCTCACGCCGCAAATGAGTGCTTCTACTGTTCTGAAGAGACAAGAACTACTGCTGCGCTCTAATTTTTCACTGAATGCTTCTTGCTCTTCGGATGCATCAACAGATTCATTTTGCAGTAGAGCTTCAACTGGGAGAATAGGAAGGGGGGGCTTTTCTGGCAGGAGAAAGCAGAGTGTTTCAAAGCCCGAGAAGATTGTGGCGAAAATGGAGAAGATTGTACCTGATGATGCTGTTGTGCGGGCAGGGGAGAACTTGTTTGGGAAGAAGNTATGGCGAAAATGGAGAAGATTGTACCTGATGATGCTGTAGTGCGGGCAGGGGAGAACTTGTTGGGGAAGAAGAGGTGTGCTTGGGTAACGCCAAATAGTGGTTTGTGACATTTTTATCTCTCGCTCTTCCTCTGTAGATGCTGGTATTTTAATGTGCTACTTTTGCCATGCCATCTTTTAGGTAATGCACATCTTATGCATTCTATCATGCCATTAAAATGGATTTAAAGTACTTATGAAAATATTAACTTTCTGTTTCTATTTTATTCAGCAATTTTAGGAGACAAGTTATTCTGTAATTGGTGTGAGATATGTATTTGATTCTTTTGTCCAGCTCTGGTTATGTTTGGAACCTAACTTGGAATGGAGTAGTAAGGAAGATGTATTTTATTTTTATTTGTATATAATTATTTGAGTTGGTCTATGCCTTTGGTCTGCATTTGTTCGGTCATGAGTTTGCTCCCCAAAAAAATAACCATTTGAGTCAATATTTTGAAGATTATCTTCTTTTTCCGAAAATGTGTTTCATTTCGTGAATTTAAAAACTGCATTTTTATAATGATTGGGTTTGTTGGTGTGTTTGCTCGTGGTTAATGTGAGTGCAATTATTTCAGAGGAATTCTTTTTTTTTGGTGGGTTTTCTTAAAAGTTTTGAGCTTTTGGTTGCACTATAAATGTTTGAAAATCTTTCAGTGAGATACTTTATAATATAATTTAAAAGTTTATAATATTGNATTATTGTTATTGTTGTTGTTGTTGTTATATATTTCATTTTCTCCCTCTCTCTCTCTCTCTCATCTATAGTCTTTTTCCTCTCATTTCTCTTCATGAAAAAAATAAAAAAATATCATCGGACCAAAATCAATCACACAAGTGAACATGTCAAGTAATATACAGTCTAAGAGTTCAAGTATCGATCACACAGGGATATTGCCAAAACATTTCTGATTGACGAAATTCTACTTTACCGAACTGCTAAATGTAGTTTGAAATGATCAATTTGTCAATGTAAACGTGTTTAATTCCTAAATGAAAATGAAGAATGCAAACTACGTTTGTAAAGTTTTTTTTAGATGTGCAAGATTCATACTCCTGTGACACACCCATGCTATTGTTGATAACTAGAGATTTAAGTTTTCTCCTTAAAGCCTATGCTTAGGTCAGAAGAAGAACTAGAAACCCATAAACTTATGTTTCGCTTAACCTAATGGTGTTTCCCATGATTCTTCAGATCCTTTATCCAGGTTGCAAAATCCTACCGAATATGTCTATTCTACTAGATTTTTGTGGTAAACCTACTCATTCCACTTCGTGATGGGGAAAAGTCATAGTTCACGAGAGATTTTAATAATATTATTGCGTTCGATGAAAAATGAATTATAGTTGAAAATTTAACGCATCAACATTAGAATTTCATACATAAAAAAAGTCGTTAAGGAAATGAAAATCCACAAAATGAAAACCACCAGAAATCCACATGTCAATTATCACAAGAGCATGAAAGGAAATCAACTACAATGCATGAAAAGAGAAAATACAAGATTTTTCATTGCAAACATAAAAAGAAAACAATATAAGAAGAACAAAAAACTCAAACTCGAGCTAATTGGTCATTGCAATCCGTCGTGATACACTTCATTTAATGTAAACTCTAAAACATCCATCCATATACACTTGCACTGAATTTCTCCTCCCAAATTATTCCGACTTTCACAAGTAACTCCACATGAAAAGAGAAAAATGGTAAGAAAATATCCTAGAATTTCTCTCATTCAAGGAAGAACTAGAGAACTTTAAGATTACCTTCAAACCCTCAAATCTAATGTTCCAGAGACTCCAAAACGTTTTTGTGAGACTAATAATCTCTGTAAGTTGTGTCCTAACATCCTTATATAGATGAGGGCTCAAAAGGGCATGAAATGCCTTCCAAATTAGTTTTAGCCTGTCCAACGACATGTCAATGGACAAAACTAGCATGGTCACGCCAATCCTAACGTTGTTGGACCTGCCAGAGCCATGTCTATGGCAGGGCTGGATTTTCCAAATCCAGGTTTACGGTCACTCTATATCTGTGATATCCTGGTCAGCAACAAGGTTAAATCTGTGAAATCCAGTTTTCATTTTTTTCCTCCAAATTCACCTCTTTCCCTTCCCCAAGTAGCGTAAACCCTATATCCTACACAACACAAAAAAATAATTTTCTCAAGCATAATATCATGATAAATAATAGAATTAACATTTTATTAATGCAAAAAAATCGCACAAATTTGCCTCACATCAATTTCCCCAAACATACTCGATACTTGCTCTCAATTAATCTCATATCTCAATAAAGATTAAAAAGATGTAGGAGTTCTCACGTGTCTTCCTGATTCTTTAATTGAATTATAAAAGTGATATAAAGGGATATGCAAATCTCAATTCAGGGTAGGATTTTCATTAATTTCTAATAACCTAGTACTTTCTTTAATTTCCTTTTCCAAACCTAAGAAAATTTCAAAATTCTTAATCTAGCGTATTTGAAATGTTTTCATTTCTCAAATATAGTTTTAAATCGATTAAGATTCAACTGACCAACCTAAAAGCCCTTAGCAATTTTTCTGAATAAAATATTCAAGAATTTCATTAAGAAATTTTTAAGTTTTATTACTTACGAGATAAATAATATACCAATTTTTATATTTTTATGCTTATCTCAAGTTTCTTCTCATGATGATTGGTCATTTATTTTTATTTTTTTATTTTAAAATAGACATTTCACAATTCCTTACTTTATATTCTCTTTTTCTTCAATTCCACTAAAAATTATTATATCTAGTGGATCATATTTATTTTAATAATTTTGAATTGCTAATTGCCCCAAAATGATAAATCTCAATTCTTCTTAATGTAAAGTTTAAAATATTATAATTCATTCAATAAGTCAAGGCTCAATTAAATTTGTTGGATTTAAACTTAAAAGGTTGAAGTATCTCTGGTTGATTACTAATACTTTAATTATACATTTTATATTATTTTGAACATCTTAAGATTCAAATGAAAGTTATTAAAGTATGAAATTAGTTCTAAGATCATTAATTCACACTTTATAAGTATTCACATTTCAAGTGAAGTAATAGTCGTTCGTCATAGAGTCCGCGTATCAATCCCACGAGGATATTGCCAAAATATTTTTAACTTGAGAAGTTCTAGTTTACTGAGTCACTATCGATAAATAGATAGACTAGCCATCATTGAGTCTATCGATAAATTTAGGCAAAGCAAACAAAGCAATGACTTCAAATGTAGACAAACCTATCAAGCACAAACAATAAAAACAATAACAAAACAAAAAACAACAAGTGGATAACCAATCAAAGACCTATGGCAGACTCATTAGTCAACCATGTCATCTAAATATAGTTGTTTGTTCTTTGGCGATTGAAGTTCATCCTCGATGTTCATACTATAAATTGTTCATCCTCTATTTGGATAGTTGACCAACCTATCAGATGCCCTAGTGTTTTTGGATGAAATATTTAAAATGTAAAATATATTTTATAGATTTTATGACTTGAGTTTTACCACAATTTAGCAGTACACACTAGGTATTTTACGCAAGTGTACGTATTATTCAAGTAATATCAATTTTTTGAGTTCAGAGTATCAATCCTGCAGGGAAGGCTGTTATTTTAATATCTTAAAAAAATTTAGCATATTAAAAATAGTCTTAGCCTGGAAATTAAATTGATTTAAATTGTGCTTGAAAATCTTCCAAAATATCACTAAACCTCTATATTCACTCTAAATTTAACTTTATTAAAGTTAAATAAGTTAAGAAAGATCAGGTGACGAAAAATGCACTCCCCTTGCAATGAAAGAAGCAATTTGTGTAGGAGTGGAATACTTAGATTTATATATTGTAATTTGTGAAAAATAAAAATATTCCTCTTCTTTACCCTCTTTTGAGTGCATAAATAAGTCTTGTTCAACTAGGTAAGTATTTTTGTCTGTCACCCTAGAAACCTCCAAGTTACCCCCATCAAAACCTATCTCTCGCCCTAAGGACAACTTTTCCTTCAGCCAATAGTGTAAGGAGGTTTCTACTAGTCGTTAAAGTCATAGCCCTCTCGGATCTTCATGGAATCGCAACCGATTTTAACATATCAATTGGTCAGATTCATAAGTAAATGAAGCAGGAAGTAAAAATCATCACAATATAAAATAAAATTTTATTATAAATGTATTCACATGTCTACACATACTGCTACTTCATCATAAGAGAAAGGTACAAAGGATCTACTCACAGTTCATGAAGATAACACAACAATTCATTATCTTATAATAAAATAAATTCATACACAATGAGTTTATAACTAATATAAGGCAATTCAAAACGAAAACTTATCTTTTTCCCTGAGAAATGAAGTAAAAACTCCTCCCCAAACGATCAACATGTGTTCCTTGCACTACTTACATCAATTCTTTACAATATCCTCTCAATTCTCTCCAAGAAAATGCAGAAAAGTACAAAACCGCACTTTAAACTCTGCTTTCTTGCACACTTAGACTTTTTCCTACGCTTCACGAATGATTCTCTTTCCTATTAGAACTACTTCTCCCGACTCATAACCTCTAATTTCGTGCATAACTGCTGCAGAAACTGTAGAGAGTAATTCTGACGCCTAGGCGCCACTTTTCTCGGGTAAGCCTGGGAAATAACTAGCGCTTATGCGCCAGTCTGTGAAGCCATAGCGTCACATTTTCTGGTTTCTGAACACAATCTGGCACCTAGGCGCCCATCTGCGACATAATGACAACAACTTGTTGTTTGCTCCATTTGCCTCCTTTTCGCTCCATTTCTACTCCAATTCGCTCCAAATCTCTTACCTTTTATTCCTTCAACAAAAATATGAAAATATTTTCTTTTAAAGTTCAATTTCATCAAAATAAGTGTTACATATAAAGGAAAATTTAGCATACTACCATGCTTGTTAATAGTCCTGATGCAAATAGTTGATCAACCATGACAAACATCAAAACTCTAAAAAAAGAAAAGACTGAACAGGAAAGCAAGCATTTGTTTACTACAATAGCCTACGTTTACTACAACGCTCTACAAAATAGAGTTAACACACCCTACACTTACTATAACCCATAAAACAAAGTCAGTAAAACATAATATATAAGTAAAACCCGCAATGTACAATGCATACAAAAAAAAAAAAAAAACTATTTACTCATCATAAACATCCAATCTAGTGAGGAAAATTCATCATAGCCAAGCATTTCTAACGAGCAAATAAAACAAATATAAAACACAAAGTACACCAAAAACACGACGATCTCACCTTAACCAAATTCTAAAAAATAGGATTAGTGTTCAAGGGAGCCTAAAGGTAGCCAATACATGAAACAAGTGGAGCCAAACTAGGCATTATTATTCAAATTACAAATTTTGATTATTTTTATTCAAATTTACCTAGAAAAAGATTCATTTTAAATCTATAAATAAACTCTTGTTGTCAACCTTTCCATTCCAAAAATACATTTATGCATTTGAATTGATATTATCCCGCCATCAATATTGTATTTTGAACATTTTCTTAAAATTTTCTAATTAAATTTAAATTATTTTAATTTAAAATATATTTCATAATTTTGAAATCTATCTTAACTAAAAAAATTGATGATATCCTTCTCGGCTGGCGGCGAACAGCAACACTCCGGGTGCTGCTGGTGGTGCACCGGATACAACCAGTATCGCACCTGCTCCCACCGGCATCTGCCAGTCCCCAACTTTAAATCATTCCACCACCTCTTTCACCCCTGTTCGCCCAGCTCTGGATTATTCCCCCGGACTTCTCTCCTTCCGCTTCTTCTATCTTTTTCTCCTTCTTCCCGTTTTCAATCATCTCTACAGATCACTCTGTCGTCAGATCTCTCCTCAGATAATGTTCGGTTTTCATTGAGATTAGAGTTTACTTACCGCAGTAGACCATCTATCGTTTTCGTGTTTCAGGGCTGAATTTCGCTAGGGTTTTGCTGCGGTCTTCAGCTCATAAACGTGGCTTCAACGGAGAACAAGCGAATTCAGACCTTGATGTTAGAGCCGCGTTCTTGTTTTGACAATGTTATCATAGATCTCAGCTTTTTCAAGATGGAGAGCAAATAAACCCTAGGCTACTTGGAGACGGCGAAAAATCTGCTATCTAGTGGTTTTAATAACTTGAGAAGAAGAGGAATTAGAAGGCCAGCACTTGGCTTTTATCAGATAAAGTTTCCGGTTTTTTCGCTATGTCTGGAGCACCCAAGGTCCGATCCATGAATGTGGCAGATTCAGAAACTAGACCAGTTCTTGGACCCGCTGGAAATAAGGCGAGGTCTACAGCGGCTGTGGCTCGGAAGCCAGCTTTGAAACCACTGAGAAAAATGGAAGGGGATGAGTCTTTGGTGAAAGAAGATAAAAAAGAGGCTCCTTTGGTTGTAGATTCTCATCCTCTCACGCCGCAAATGAGTGCTTCTACTGTTCTGAAGAGACAAGAACTACTGCTGCGCTCTAATTTTTCACTGAATGCTTCTTGCTCTTCGGATGCATCAACAGATTCATTTTGCAGTAGAGCTTCAACTGGGAGAATAGGAAGGGGGGGCTTTTCTGGCAGGAGAAAGCAGAGTGTTTCAAAGCCCGAGAAGATTGTGGCGAAAATGGAGAAGATTGTACCTGATGATGCTGTTGTGCGGGCAGGGGAGAACTTGTTTGGGAAGAAGAGGTGTGCTTGGGTAACGCCAAATAGTGGTTTGTGACATTTTTATCTCTCGCTCTTCCTCTGTAAATGCTGGTATTTTAATGTGCTACTTTTGCCATGCCATCTTTTAGGTAATGCACTTCTTATGCATTCTATCACGCCATTAAAATGGACTTAAAGTACTTATGAAAATATTAACTTTCTGTTTCTATTTTATTCAGCAATTTTAGGAGAGAAGTTATTCTGTAATTGGTGTGAGATGTGTATTTGATTCTTTTGTCCAGCTCTAGTTATGTTTGGAACCTGACTTGGAATGGAGAAGTAAAGAAGATGTATTTTATTTTTATTTGTATATAATTATTTGAGTTGGTCAATGCCTTTGGTCTGCATTTGTTCGGTCATGAGTTTGTCTTCCCAAAAACATAACCATTTGAGTCAATATTTTGAAGATGATCTTCTTTTTCCGAAAATGTGTTTCATTTCGTGAATTTAAAAACTGCATTTTTATAATGATTGGGTTTGTTGGTGTGTTTGCTCGTGGTTAATGTGAGTGCAATTATTTCAGAGGAATTCTTTTTTTTTTTTTGTGGTTTTTCTTAAAAGTTTTGAGCTTTGGGTTGCACTATAAATGTTTGAAAATCTTTCAGTGAGATACTTTATAATATAATTTAAAAGTTTATAATATTGATTTGATATAGATAATTAACTCTATACCACTCATTTGCCTGCATAAGGATAAGGAGATACAAAAAATGGGATATTTGCTTTTTAGGATTTGCTTTGGTCCTTTGGTATTTAATATCACAAGATTTTTCATTAGAAATAGTTAGAGCCTACCATGCAAGGTACGATTTTTCTGAATATAATCTGATTATGAACGCCATTTCTGACAACTTAGGCGATTATACACATAATGATATTATGGATTAAGCATTTATTGTCTCTTTTTAACTAAGTATTTTACCAAACCCTTTATGGTCCCTATTGGATATGGGTTTATATACGGATTAGGATTAAAGGGGATACAACATATGATGCTATGTTCGTGAACAATCCAATATTAATTTATGTAAGATTCTCAATGTTTTAATAACTGCATATTCCTCTGTTGTGGATGAACAAGGGTCATAAATTTTAATGCTTTCATGTATGTTACAGGTTTTACTTTTTAACACATTTACATCAAATAGATTTGTATAATTATCATTTTGCATCATTCCTGTTCTTGTCGTGCCATATATCGTCTCGATGCTTTATAGACTGCAGGACATACATAATAGGATTAGGTGTTTTGAGGTCCTATGTTTTGTGATGTGCCTTGTTGTAATTATGAATGATGAAAGAACATAACCCAAGTAAGAAATAAAGCAAATTTGAACCCATGAAAGAGTTATTTCAGATGCTGATTTATTTCTTTCTTACAGATCCAGCTTATGTTGCATTTCATGATGACGAATGGGGTGTTCCTGTTTATGATGATAGGTAAGCCATCTTAACTGTAACCCTCTCTGAAAGATTTTCAAATTCCTAATGATCTAATTACTGTACAGGAGGCTTTTTGAATTGCTTGTTCTATCAGGTGCTTTAGCAGAACTCACTTGGCCTGCGATTCTTAGCAGAAGGCACATATTTCGGTAAACTATTGTGTTAAATACTGTAATAAAAGTTCCCATCAGCTTTACTTGCTCTCTAAGCAGTTTTTCACGTATTTACAGAGAAGTTTTCATGGATTTTGACCCATTGTTGGTTTCTAAAATCAATGAGAAGAAGCTTACAGCTCCAGGGAGTTCTGCAAGTTCGCTACTTTCTGAACCGAAATTGCGTGGTGTTGTGGAAAATGCGCGAGTAATTCTCAAGGTTCGCGCTCATTCCTCANGTACATATTGATAAGTAGTATTTTTGAAAATTTTAGTTGACTATAAAGATACAGATTTATAATTGTTGTGAGATATGTACTTCCTGGCATAGAAATGAGACGAAAAAAAACACAAGCAAACACAGATCGTTTNGCCGCCGTCAATCCGACAGACGAAATTGATTCAAATTACACAAATGGAGAAGCGGCGGAGGCCAAGGTAAATGGGGACGAGAAAGAAGAGAAGAAGGTTGATGGGGAAGCTGATATTGGTATGGAATTTGTTAGGGTTATTGATTCTGTCAGTGTGTCATAGCAGGCATGTGAGGTTGTTTAGAATTTGTATGCATGGGTTAGACCGGCTTTTGTGCCTGGGTTTTTGAGGTATTTTGTTGCAGGGAAGGATGTGGTTATTCTGTTTATAAATGTTGGAATTCTTATGCAATTTTTAAGCTTGTAGATTTTTAACCGGTTTAGTTGATTTGATGGTATGATTACATAGATAGCATACGGTTTAGTTGACTAATTGGATATAGTGCTTCTTATTGGCTGGAAAAATTCTGTCCTGACTTCTGACATAGTTTTATGTGCGGACTTAATAAATATCTCATGTGCTACATTATGAAAGTTATTTAGGAGTTATTATGAAGGTTATTTAGGAGTTATTGAACTGAAATTTTAGAGATTATTTTAGGATTATTTTGAGATTATTAAAGAGAAATTTATATATGTTATTTTAATAACTCAGAAATAACTTTTAAGATTATATTTTAATATTTTTTATAGCATACGATGATATATTATTGGGAGAGTAAAGCTGTGTTCAGAGTTCCACCAAAATAAAGGGGGTAATTATGATTTGATAATCTCAGCCTGCGGTTGGTGGGGGGTTATCAAGCTAATCACATCCAAATTGAAAGAATGGTATCATATTACATGTCGTCTGGTGATTGGTGAAACATTACTGTCAATATAAAGGAACTTCACAGACAGAGAGAGAGAGAGATTCTGCCTTGAGTTATTTAAAACTTTTACTGGCTATTTTTTGCAATATTTTTTACTTTATCTACAAACCAATCTCATAATAGAAGTATTATGTAAATTTTGGTAAGTTTATCTTGCCGAATGATGGCTTATGCTCTATTTTATGTACATTGAAGGAGTAATTATTGTGTGCGGAGAGTGCACGTGACTCCACGCATGTAGAGCTGCGTGCGCTCTCCGATCAGCCGCAAGAGTTGCGTGAGCTCTTCGCACACAATAATTAGACACATTGAAGACATTATTTTAGTGATTTGACATGTACAATTCCAAAATGTCGTGAATAGTTCGTGTTCGGCTCGTTAAGAATCTCGTGATCGGCTCATTAGTTAAGTTAACGAGCTGAACACAAATAAAAATTTGTTCGTTCATATTGGTCTCATTTTGGCTCGAAATACTACTCATCAATTATATATATTAAAAGTATTAATTGAGAAAATAGAATAAATATTATTAAATTAGATTCAAATGATGTTTTAATATAAATAATAATTTTTAAATCTTGCCGCAACCCTTAACATCTTATGGTTACGTGATTATGATTGTCAAAACGACTCTTTGTTCGTGAACAGCTCATGTTCCGCTCGCTAAGCAAATGAGCCAGACACGAATATAATTTTTGAGCTCGAAATACAAACAAATCGAACACGAGCTAAGCCTGAACTCGCTTATCATCGATTCGTTTACAACCCTACCTAAAATTTAAATTTCATATAAATAAATTTATGATGCTACACTTAGTCATTTCCAAATAAAAAATAGCCTGCAACATCATAAAGTGCAGCCTGCAAGTGTCATGAGTATTACTCTTACCAGATGTGGTAATACCATAATTGCACTCTTCTGCATGATACCTTCCACTGTGATTTAATTATAGTTTATGCATCGAGGCTGTTGTAAATCATTTAACATAGCAATTTACGTTTTAGCCCTTTGTTTTTTCTTCAGATAGGAGATGCTGCTCATTGTCCAAACAACTTCATTACATGGTAATGTGAGGCCCATAGATACTATAAGATAGATATAGAGGATGACATGACTTCTACATTTCTTGAATGAATGGTTAAAATAAAATATAATGTCTTATGAGTTTTAATACAGTAGGAAAATATTAGGGGCATTTACATACATAGCCCCACCCAATTTTTATGTAATTATATATACATATATATATAACTCCTAAACTCTATTTTTAATATGTATACCGCCCAAATCTTTCGTATCACATAAAAGATACAGCTATTTTAATTTTTAAGTAGTGAATTATTTATTTTCATGGACAGATAA
>JXCR01082918.1:0-15653 GCA_002079205.1 Phalaenopsis hybrid cultivar
ATTTAATTACAAAATTTTGCACATATATGAATTTGCATGATTTTAAACTTATGACTTTTGTACTGGATCCCAAGCTTAGGGTTCGTTAGGGGCAGCTTATTTGGTGCAGTGACATTTTGAAAATTCAGCTGATCTGTTTGGATAAAGTACGTTTTAGCAGCTTATGTGTGTTTCCACACCACAATTATCTAGTTGCGGTGGCAGCTTTTTGGCAGTGGTCATAAAAATTTATAAGAGTCAATGCATCTAATTTATCACCAGATTATTCAGTAAGTTACAGCTGTCCCAAACTGACTCTCAGACTAAAAATTTAAGCTTAATTTGTTTATTAATTATTATATATCTCTTGAGATGTTTAAAGTTGTTATATATAAAATTAGTTTCGTATTTTTTTTATAATGACTATAATTTATTAAGAGTATTTAAACATAATTAAAATATATTCAAGCATTCTTATTTCATTTTAAATATATTTTAATATTTCCACTGATTATGGCCACGGATATCTTTAAAATGCTATAGAAAATTTTTAGATTTTTAAATTTTATTTTTAAAAAAATTAAACTTTATATAAAATTTAAATACAAAATAAAGTAATCCGAGCACAATTTTTTATCTCACGGGTCCGCCCTGGGTCCCATGAAAGTTCACGTGCAAACGTTGAAAAGGCAGGCCATCATCCCCACCGCATTTTTACAAATAGAAGCTTCTGAATTTATTATTTCTGCTCTCATAAGTTTGGCTCAGACAGGAACTACCATGCAAACTTGCTTTTTGCAGGACGGCATTATGCTTGGCCAGAACTGCAAATTTACTAATAACGGGTCAAAAACACACCCGAGTTCGAGCTAGACCATCGATCCGGACCTGGCTCAAAAATTTGTGCTTATTCACATCATGTTTGAGTTTTCAAGTTCAATCTGAACCTTACTCGAATAAAAAACAGATCAAATTCTCTGACCCGAAACCGTCTCGAAAAATATTTGGGTCAGTCCTAACTCAAATTTTTTGAGACATGTTCAATCGTGTTGGCATGTTGCTTAATGATATTCTTAAAAGAAAAAATCATACACCCTAATGTGACGAAACAACTTATAAACATACTTGTAATAACAAAAGATAACAAATGCATAAACAATATGAATAATGGGAGTAAAATGTAAAAAAAGTTCTTATTTCATTTCAAAAATAAAAATTAATTATTAATATAATGAAAAAAATAAGTAGTAGTTGAAAAGAAACTTGCAATCATTAAAATGACCAAAAAATAGACTAATTTCGAAATAGTTTGTTGCTGTGGTGATGGTCCATTAATGTCATCGATAGAACATGCTATGATAAATTATCAACGTCTGTGTTCAATTTATAAACCGAACTGAGCAATTAATTAAATCGATTTCTATTAATGTATATGGTCATGTAGCATGAGCAATAGATAAATATAGTACGTCTTCAAAAAAATATTGTAATCATGCAAGAATCTCGGTTCGAGATCTACGATCATGATCATACAGGGCCTCGATTCTGGCAAGCTTCAAACTGACTGTCTCGACAAACTTATACTCAAATGGATTACAAATCTGACAAGTTTATAGCTGAATCAATTGTCTCGTCGAGCCGAATCTAACCGCCCCAACATCCTCGATTATGACATTATTAGGAAACTTGAATGCTCATCGAACACCTTCTGATTAAAAAGATTACTCTGGGTTGTCCGATGGAGAGGCATGGATTCATGTGTTATTAACAAAATCTATAAAATAGACTCTCACTCCCTTCAAGAAAAGAGACTTAAGACATGAAACTAGAGGAGAAAGCTGAAAGAGCTTCATGCTCTTGAGATTCCTGAGTTTCACTACCACCGGCCACTACTACTCGACCACTGTCGTCAAACCACTATCACGATCAGACCACCATTACCACAGTCACCACCATTGCCCATCCACCATCGTCGATTCGCCACTACTGTTCGGCCACTACCGTGGAGTGGCCACCACCATTGAACCACTATTGTCGCTTTCTGGCCACCACTGTGCCAATATATACCGAAAACACTGTCAACATATTTTTTTTGCACACGACCCCTATTGTCGGTTTTCTTCACAACAGACGGTACACCACCACTTCCCCCACATTTTATGTTGCTTCTCTAATGAAAAGCCATATCTCACATATGTAATGTTGCTCCGGCTTTTTAAGGGATGATAAAGTATTATAACTACATCAGCATAGCAAAACCATTTCAATTGGACCAGACATCGAAGTTTTTGCTTCTTTGGGTTTTCAACCTAAAAGCTCTCACTATCTTTTCTGTCAATTTCTTTTTACCTTTATGCGTACTGAATCTTCGTACAACCCTAAAACGTCAATGTATTACTCTATTATCACAAATTTACAAACCTATAACAATTTATTTATTTAATCTCAAATAATGATGGTGTTGCAACAATGAATGAGTGTCTCCGATCCAAAAAGCATATATTATATTATGCTTTTGAACTCACAAATGAGTAAATTTTAATCATGCACGTACTTCAATGCTAATTAACCTACTTACACATAGTTTTACAAATGTCTTGTCTCTATTTAGCAATATTTGAATGTAAAACTGGCGTGCAGTCTATTTTCTACGTATCTTTGAAACGAATAAATGTATAGAGTGTGTTTGGGGCAGCTTGTGTGTTTCAAGATAAACAATTTATTATGAACACGGCCCGCAGATTGACCGCGGGGTTTGACCCGCGACCTGCGTTTAGTGTAAAAATGGAACCACGTTTTCGGATAAGCGGACAAAACGTACAATCCAAACGGTACCGCGACGTTTTCAAAAATGCCCCAACACTTATAAGCTGCCGCAAAACTGACTCATAGACATCAATCCTATAAAAATTTAACAATTAATACTAATATATTATTATTAAAACATCGTCTATATTCCGCACATCACAAGTAAATCATTAATAATAATATTATTAAAAATAGGTTCAACTTTATTCGTATAATATAAATTTTAAAAATTAAATCTATAATTGAAATAACATGCAAGAATAATAAATATTGCTAATGTGAAAACCATTTGGATAAATAGAAATTCATGCAGAAGCTAATCAAGATTAGCTATACATACGATTCATTATGAACAAAAATGAAAGTTATGACAGATATATAATGAGTAACTGTTGAGAAATTAGAGCCAAGAAAAATAGGAATCGACATAAATCCAGAAGAACACACAAAGATATAATGAGGTTCGGAAAAGATGTCTTTATCCTCAGGAGCAGAGCGGTGACTTTTTTTCAACTCCAAAAAAAGGTTACAGAATACAAAATATGGGATACTCCCTACCACGATCGAGTGTTAAAGGAGACACCTTCTGCCACATTGTCTTTTTCAGATTACCTGCAATGCTTGGATGCTGAAGGGGCTTGATAAAGTATTTTTAACTGGGCAAGATCTGGGTATTTGGAATTAACCATACAAACTCTGACAAATTCATCAACTGAAATTTTGTGGCTTGCATCCAAATACTCAACCTGCATCACTAGAAGGTCATCAATGGTTGTCATGGTGGACATCCATTCAGACATTTCAGCATTTTCCTACTGAACGACAAATACTCAAACGTCTTTCTAGTCCGCCTCCTCCTTGTTTGTCCAAATAGTGGCCAGCTTTGCCCACTCCATGTACTCCCTAGCTCTTGCCTCTAATTATCTGCTCTCTTTCTCATTGACAAATAAAGAGAGTCAAATGATGAGCGGATGAGTAGCCCAGAAGTTGTAAGTGGTTGTGCGACTAGCATAGGTCAACAAGGCGAAGATTGTCAAAATGTTACTCCAAGTTGGCAGACCAGTGACCACATGATGTCAGCAATGGTAGTTATAGCTATCTCACTTAGATTTCAATGGAAACAATCCCTTTCAATGTTTATTAAGCCTAAGCTCAAGTTGAAATTCATAAAATCCTAGACTTCGCCTTCTACAAAGGGATCCAGCGATTGAGACCTCCCTTCGTACTCCTTAGAGTGGTGGGGAGTGAGGAGCCGATAGAAATATCTTTGTCCTTTTGCCTGTGTTCGACAACATCAGAAGATTCATAATCACTCTCTAACTCTTCGTTCGGACCTCCGACCTCTTCTACTTCAACTGAAACAGTTGTGGCAAATGGAGACTGCGCGATGGACGACAATCTTCACCCCTTTCTAATAGAAGGATGAAGCTACTAGCAGATGGTCGTGAGACCACTTCAGTCTAGGGGTGCTCATAAGACCTCTTGGTATCCGATTGAAAGGAGGAATGTTTGATTCTGCCCCTTGAACTACCCATAGCCATCGAAGCTAGTTTTTTGTTTGATCAATATTAGTTCTCCAATAATTTTATTTTGAATAACTATGGAAGTTTTTGAAACTAAGTGAATGAAATCTAAACCTAGGATTTGTCCTTCGAATGAGCTACTATCTTTTGCCTCTTTCACCTCCCTGATGAGAGAACCACCAGTTCTCTTTCTTTTCCTTGGCTTGTTCCTTGATAGTTGGGGGACTTTATCCAGCTTTCTTTTCTCCTTGGCCAAATTAGAGGCAGCCTGCATTTTGGGTGTCAATAGACCATAAATATTCAGATTCAACACTCGGTTCACAGTCCATGGGTCGGTACATTGGACTACTGACAATTGCTTCCCAATGATAGCTTGCTCCATCACCTTCAATCGGGACAGAACTATCTTGATTTTGCTATAGGGGCTGCTAGTTTCCTTAGTTGGAATGCCTCAATCGTCGCAAATGCCCCTCAAGAATTATAGTTTCCAATTTTTTTCTTTAATTTCCGCGTAAATCAAATGAAATATTTGAGTGGCGCCAAAGAACACATCCGTTTGTCTTGACCCTAAAGGAGAACATTTGTGAAAATAATTTTTGCAGTCCTACGCAAGTAAATGGTGTAGGTCATCATCGTGGTTATGGAGTTTAGATCAATTTGAGATGGTATATTAGCATAATGGCTGAAGACCAGTTGAAGCCTTGCACACTAGGGAAGCCAAAGCTCGCATCGAAACTAATTTTAGTAAAAGATCAAGTCATAGCCTAAATTTTTGGTAGCCCAGATGTTTGTATCCACCAGCTTAAGTACTACAATTTTGTCATACACACACGTGTTATCCAACAGTTTGACATCAAAGTCAATAAAGATTGATCTCTGGTTGACCTAGTTGAACCGAACGTTTGAAAGGAGCATTTGGGGGCCAACCAACTCCAAAAATGATATTTACCCAAGGTTGAGAAAAGTGAAGAATGCAAAGTCATTCAACTTTCACTCAAACATATATATATATATATATATATGTCTCGGGTGGAATTCGAGACAACTCCTTAAGCTCTCATAAAGCACCACATTAGTACCAAAAAGAACAAAATTATTATAAAACAATATTCAAGAATTAATTGTTTCCTATTTTTGAAAAGAAATATTCAACAGTAAGTTCGTCTGTCGCCTCCGTCGAAAATAAGCCTCCACTAAGTAAACTTGTATATAGCGCACCCCCCCTCCCTCCTCTATACTTTTCTATTTTTTCTTCCGCCACCCAATTGGCAAGCCAAACCTCTGTCAGCTCATCTTGTACTTTGTTCACCTCGGTCTGAAGTCACTCCAAACCAGCATAGAGCACTGTCAGTTCCTCCTTCAAATCCGATATGGAGGTCTCTCTTTGAAGACTCACAGCCCGAGCAAGGGAATCCATAATCTCATCCATATGTTAGATCAATGACTAGTGAGACTCACTTCGGCCATTTGTTTCCCTTTTTGGGTTCAATCGGACGAGGAGGGGGTACTAAAGATGGTGGTGGGATAAAAGCCACAACGGGGGCAGAAAGACTGACAAATGCCTCAGGTTCAGCAAGACGCTCAGCCATGACATGCCTAGATTCAACGATCTCTAAGGTCTCCCCTACAATGTTGGAGTCAGTATTATAAAAATAAAATTAGATGATCACATAAGAGAAAATTTCTGTTACCATTCATATTGGGGAGCTTTGTTTTGCGAAGACATGCTATAGTAAGTGGAGGAGTACTACCTGTGCACTACCTCAGAACGAAGGCAAGGGTGGAACTTCTTCTAATCTTGGAGCTTCACCCTGAGCAGCCTCCCTTACCAGAGACAAGGTCAAATCCGTGGATGTTGCCACAATGTGCCCTTTTTCCTGGAGCAACAATTGTACTGAGATCTAATGAAGTGGATTAGGAGCCAAAATAATCTCCTCCAGAGTACACCAACCTATTTGATTCCTAACCAGAGGCAATGGGTTGGATGATTCCTCAGCCTCTTCCACTTCTTGCTTCTTCTCCATAAGCTCCTTAGGCTGGATGAACTCTTCAAAATCGACCCCTTCAGTAGGCCTCTTTGTCCCAACAACTTTCCTCTCCACATCCGGTCTCTTCCCAGTCGGCCGACGTTCTCCCACTCTCTTCCTATGGACTAAACAAGAACTTTTATGCTTTTTCTTTTTCATGTCTCTAGCAGGTCAAAATTCGTGAAACGGAAAGCCCAAAAGCCTGCATCATGACTTCTTCGCTCACTGGCTTCTTGGCGCCTGACATTTTTATTCACCAATATGGATGGTCAAAAGACAGAAAGTCTAGGTAATGAAAAAAAAGCATTAATCACACTCTATGTATAGGAGAATAGCACAAAATCAAGGCGTACATTTATTGTTAGTACTTATGTAATTAATTATGACAATTTACTTATTGAAAGCCTAACCCAGCAAGGGAATAATGCATGATGCATTGAAGATAGCTGATCGAAGGAGACACCTTTACGATAAAACCCTTCAAGGAAGCTAAGTATAAGTCATTCGATCGGTCTATGTATTCATAATCGATCGAACAGGTAGCAGATCATTAGACCAGAAGATTACGAACAAAAAACGAAGCCAAGTACAATTACAATATATGAAGAGATGCCAATAAAAGTTACATGGTCAATTACTAATATACTAATATGCAAAGTTGTAATGAGATTTATAAATGTTTATAATGTTTGCAATGCCATCGCTCGCACAGTCCCTTTTTGGGTAGATTAGATTAGAGATCGTAAGCTCGATCCTTAATTAACATATTTTATCATGATAGTGTATATATTTTTATAAAAATATTTTAGCCTAGTTAATATTTTATTATAAAAGTTTAATGATAGCTTAAATTTTGGATGTGATAACCTAAAAATAAATGAGTAAATAATAGTATGAATACTATTAAATAAAAAAAAAATTAATCTTAAATTAATGAAAGTTGATAGGTTGGAATGAGTTTTAATTAATTCATTTAATCAAATATAATTGTGATATAATTTTGTGTAATTTAGTTACTCTATTAGTACCATATTATAATTAGAGTTTATGAGTGTCAGTTAGCTTAATTTGCAAGTATTTCAAATTTATTTTAAACTTTAAATTTAAATATAATCTATTCAACAAAAAGGTCATGAATTTATTTTTAGATTTTAAAATTAGATTTTCTATATTTAGTGCAAATTAAAATGTAATCTATGTGCTATAAAGGGAACCCCTCTCCCCATTTCACTCCACACCTCCATACATCACTTCTTCTCCACTGTCTCTCCCTCGTTAGCGATGGAGTTGTTGAGCAGGAGCTTCACTTTCTCTGTAATACTCATTTATCTGTCCCCGAAGTACTCTGCAGATTACTGTTTAGTTGCTGATGTATATTTGTATTAATTTTTTCTTGTTTTTTGGTTCGCTCTAACCTTCAAGTAAAAGAGGAAGATGAAGAAACAGAATTTCCATAGTTCCTGTTTTCACATTTGCCTTTTCGTGAAAGAAATCACTTTTTTTTTCTCCTCTCTTTTCTTAAATCCTCTTAGGAATGTTTTTGTTGATGCGGAGAAGCTATCACTTTCCCTTTCCTTTTCCCCCATTAAAAAACTCCTCTGTTGCAGAATATCAAGAATAGATGTCAGAGGCTTAATAAACTTCCTCTCTGTTGCTCCAACAAGAAAAAACATGTCTTGTCTCCATTTTCCATCTTATCGGCGGAAAAATGTGAAATTTCTCGAATTTTTTTTTGCCAAAGATGCAACCTTTTTCAATCCTAACGCCCAAGTTTCCACTACAATTCGTCTTTATTTCCACAATCCCAGGAAAAAAAAACATTAAAAAAGTAATTTTTTTTTTTCCTGTGTGACAGATGCTGCCGATGATATGTCTTCTAGTAATGGCGGCATTGTCTAGCACAGCGGAATGCCGGTTTCAAACCGGCAATAGAGTCTCGGCAGGCGTCGGTGGACCGGCGGCTGGGCAGCAGAAGTACGAGGCGACGAGTTGCCGGACGCACACAGCGTCGCTGACGGACTTCGGTGGAGTGGGCGACGGTGCAACGTTGAACACCAAGGCCTTCCGGGAGGCGGTTGAGCATCTGGCGCAGTTCTCCGGCGACGGTGGCGGTCTACTTTACGTTCCAGCTGGGCGGTGGCTCACCGGACCTTTTAATCTTACTAGTTACATGACGCTTTTCCTCCACCGCAACGCCGTCATCCTCGCCACTCAGGTTAGTACACTCCCTTTTCCACTGTAATAATTATGTGAAGGTGGTGTTCAGACCAAAATATGTGGAGAAAATATTACCATTGGGAGTCTAATAAGAAGGCGCTAAGTGTAAGATGGACTCATCACAATACATAGTGATTGATTCACTTTACACTTAAAAACAAAAGAGGTGCAATAACAAGTCTCACATGGATCCTTTTCTCATTTGAGCCCTTTTGAAAATGGATTATGTCATGTTTTTTGATAAATTTTATGTTGATTGTCGACTATCAAATACAATCGTCATTTCCTTAGGATGATTTAACTACACGTCATTAACTTTTATGTATTTATATATATATCTAAGATCAAAACTTCAATTTTTACATACATAGCTCCTTACCTATACATGAAAGGGGGATATTTTAGTTTTTTTAAGTTAAAATGATAGTATTTTTTATGTGATATAAAAAATTTGAGAGTTATGAATGTAAAAAAGCAAATTTTTGGTGTTAGATATGTAAATACATAAGACTTTGGCGGTATGTATGTAACTGCCTCTTTTTTATTAAATGAAATTAATATTTACATGTATAATACCTAAAATTACATATTTCTATTTAAAAAAACTATGTATGAAAATGTGTATATCATCTTTTATCGTAATATTTTTTAGAGGCTTCTACATACATACCACTCAATTCTTATGTATTTATATATTAAACACCTAAACCAAACTTTTTACATTTATGTCATTCAAATATTTCATATCACATAAAAAAACTATGATTGTTTCTATTTTTAAAATATGAAATACATATTTTCATGTATAAATAAGATGACATATATGCAAATATTTAAGTTTCGGGGTTAGATGTGTAAATATATAGGTACTGAGTGATATGTATGTAAATCTTCTTATTTTTCATGCCTTCTTAATGATTGAAAAGCTTAGAAGTTAGATATGTAAATACAAAGGAATTGTGTGATACACTAATATGTATGTAAGTGCCCATTTTTAAGCAGTACAGATGCTAGCCGAGTTCATGCCACTATATATATACAATGCCTAATGCCTCAAGTAACATCTAAAAAGGTTTTGAATTTGGCAGATTTTTTTTTTATCATAGAATCTAACGCTAATGTTTTAGACTATAGAAAATAAGCCACTATATGTTATGATAAAAATTTAATAAATGGTGTTCATAGAAGAGCATCAAAAGTTGAAGAAGCATGGATGCACACTTGGGAATAGTGCATCTTGAGGAAGAAGAGCAATATTTAAAAGAGAGAAAAAAAATGGTGGTGGGTAAGGAATCTAGTGATGGAGAGCATATATAAATATCAAGCCCCGCTAGAGTAAGGTTGATGCTTTCGTAGTACAATGACAATTCATTTAGAAAATATTTTTATTTTTGTTCGAGATATTTGATGATTTGTCATGCTAACATTTAGGCTAACTACACGTTGGTTCGTCATAATTTATGCTAAATTTTTTAAGTTTCATAGCATAAAGAGAAGCATACTCTTTTTCTATCAATTATTGTTGGAGTTGCGATGATCATGAAATTTAAAATTAAGAAGTATGGTGACCCAAAGTGATTTAGGATGTAAATAGTTAGAATGCATGGTGTCCTACTTTAGTGGAGACTTGTGAGGGCACTCATTGGCGTGGTAAGATGTTTGAAATCACAAGTGAAGAAGAGAAAACAATGAGCATAATTGTTTGTTTCTTCGAAACATGGGGCCTTGGCAAAAGGGCTAAAGGAAACTATTGCCAAAGACTTGCTTCTAGAGTTTGAGATTTTTGTACATAATAAGCTACTTTAATAAACCCTATTATAAGCAAAGATTATAGTTGATCCATAGACAAGATTGTGTTTTTATTAAATCACGTATGNGCACCAAAAAGAATAAAATGATTATAAGACGAAAATAAACCTTCACTAAGTTCATTAAATATTCAAGCATTAATTGTTTCCTATTTCTGAAAAGAAATATTCTACAGTAAGTTCATTTGTCGCCTCAGGCAAAAATAAACCTTCACTAAGTAAACTCGAATATAGCGCACCCCCCCCCTCCTCTATACTTTTCTATTTTTTCTTCCGCCACCCAAATGATAGTAATTGAGTTGGCTAGCCAAACCTTTGTCAGCTCATCATGTACTCTGTTCACCTCGTTCTGAACTCACTCCAAACTAGCATAGTGGACTGTCAGTTTCTCCTTTAAATCCGATATGGAGGTCTCTCTTTGAAGACTCACAACCCGAGCAAGGTAATCCATAGTCTCATCCATATCTTAGATCAGTGACTAATGAGACTCACTTCGGCCATTCGTTTCCCTTTCTGGGTCAGTCGAACGAGGAGGGGGTACTAAAGATGGTGGTGGGATAAAAGCCACAGCGGGGGCAAAAGGACTGACATAAGCCTCAGGTTCAGCAAGAAGCTCAACCATGACATGCCTAGATTCAACTATATCTAAGGTCTCCCCTACAATGTTGGAGTTAGTATATAAGAATAAAATTAGATTATCACAAAAGAGAAAATTTCTGTTACCATTCATATTGGGAAGCTTCGATTTGCGAAGACATGTTGTATTAAGTGGAGGAGTACTACCCGTGCACTATCTCAGAATGAAGGCAAGGGTGGAACTTCTTATATTCTTGGAGTTTCACCTTGAGCAGCCTCCCCCACCAGAGGCTAGATCAAATCTGTGGCTATTGCCACATTGTGCCCTTGTTCTTGGAGCAAAAATTGTACCGAGATCTGATGAAGTGGATTAGAAGCCAAAATAATCTCCTCTGGAGTACACCAACCTTTTCAACTCCTAACTGGAGGTAATGGGTTGGATCATTCCTCAGCCTCTTCCACTTGTTGCTTCTTCTCCATAGGCTCCTTAGGCTGGATGAACTCTTCAAAATCGACTCCTTCAGTCGGCCTTGTTGTCCTAACTACTTTCCTCTCCACATCTGGTCTCCTCCCAGTCGGCCGACGTTCTCCCACTCTCTTCCCATGGACTAAACGAGAACTTTTAGGATTTTTCTTTTCATGTCTCTAGCAGGTCAAAATTCGTGAAACGGAAAGCCCAAAAGCCTGCATCATGACTTCTTCGCTCACAGGCTTCTTGGCGCCTGACATTTTTATTCACCAATATGGATGGTCAAAAGATAGAAAGTCTAGGTAATGAAAAAAAAGCATTATTCGCACTCTATGTATAGGAGAATAACACAAAATCAAGGCGTACATTTATTGTTAGTACTTATGTGATTAATTATGACAATCAATTCTTTTTTTCTTATGACAGCTGTAACTTTCAAGGAGGAAGTAAGAGAATTTGGGAACTAATTATGCTCATCAAAAATATGATAACACGAATCTTGAGGAGACCCCATGAAACCCAAGAAGAAGAAGACTAATAGAAATACAAACATCCATCATTGCTCCACTTGGACTTCATTCAAGACTGACCGAGCGAAGGCCTAACCGAGCAAGGGAATAATGCATGATGCATTGAAGATAGTCGATCGAAGGAGACACCTTTACGATAAAACCCTTCATGGAAGCTAACTATAAGTCATTCGATCGGTCTATGTACTCATAATCGATCAAACGGGTAACAGGTAATTAGACCAGAAGATTACGAACAAGAAACGACGCCAAGCACAATTACAATATATGAAGAGATGCCAATAAAAGTTACATGGTCAATTTATGCCTATGTCAATTACTAATATACTAATATGTAAAGGTGTAATGAGATTTATAAATGTTTGTAATGTTTTCATGAAATGGGGACAATCACATAATTTATCATACTCTTCTTATAACTTACAAAATAGAGGGTCATTTTTATAAAAGAGGAGGATTGAGCAAGTCCACCAAAAACTTAAGTGTAATTTGAGTTTATTATTCTCTTACTCCCTTTCCTCTCACTCGGTCTATGCTCTATTCCTTGGGCGTGATCCATAAAAAAAAATTGGGATTCAACAAATAAAAACTTAAGTGTGTATAAAAAAGTGCCCTTAGTCAGGCCCAAATTACTTGGATTACAACAACATCACCCACATAATCTTATCATAATTGATTGTTTGGTTTTAACAATTCTAACAACAAATTTATCAAAGTCTGATAGAAATAATATGTTAGAATAATTCCTTTTGATCTACAACAAGAAATAGGAAGAAATATTGGAAGAGAACATGCTACCTATAGATCTTAGAATTGGAGACAAGAATTTAACAAATGCTTGTGGAGAAAAGCAACCATTGCCGGTCAGAGGAGTAAGAAGGAAGAATGAAACGAAAGGGAGATTGGTTGCTTCATAAAGGTGAAATGACTCTTTGTTGCCTAGATGTTGTTTGTGGTCTTAAGATTGAAGAGTAAGGCAAAGTCTTACAATATTGGCTTTGAGTATGGAAAGAGGTTCGATTGGGAAGGAATTTGGTGGCTACAGGCAAGGGGTTGCAATGCCATTGCTCGCACAGTCCCTTTTTGTGTAGATTAGATTAGGGATCGTAGGCTCAATCCTTAATTTATTATGAAAATTGAAGCGGAATAAAATAGGAATCGACACAGACCAGAAAAAAAACACAGAGTTTTAACGAGGTTCGGCAAAGAATTGCCTACGTCCTCGGGAGCGAGCAACAGTTTCACTATTTCAGAGAAGTTACAATTTTCATCCCATAGGGTTACACATATATATAGCATATACAAACCCACAGATAAAATTACAATCACACCCTCGCTCCCCCAACCCTCTTTATTCTAAGAGACACTCCTTTTCACATGGAGACACACATCTTCACCAAGAAACTCCAACTCTCTAGATACGAGTCATTCCTAACATAATTAACATATTTTATCACGATAGTGTATATATTTCTATAAAAATATTTTAGCCTACTTAATATTTTATTACAAAAGTTTAATGATAGCTTAAATTTTGGATGTGATAACCTGAAAATAAATGAGTAAATAATAGTATGACTACTATTAAATAAAAAAAAAATTAATCTTAAATTAATGAAAGTTGATAGGTTGGAATGAGTTTTAATTAATTCATTTAATCAAATATAGTTGTGATATTATTTTGTGTAATTTAGGTACTCTACTAGTACCATATTATAATTAGAGTTTATGAGTGTCAGTTAGCTTAATTTGCAAGTATTTCAAATTTATTTTAAACTTTAAATTTAAATATAATCTATTCAACAAAAAGTTCATGAATTTATTTTTAGAATTTTAAAATTAGATTTTCTATATTAGTACAAATTAAAATGTAATCTATGTGCTATAAAGGGAACCCCTCACCCCATTTCACTCCACACCTCCATTCATCACTTCTTCTCCACTGTCTCTCCCGCGTTAGCGATGGAGTTGTTGAGCAGGAGCTTCACTTTCTCTGTAATACTCATTTATCTGTCCCCAAAATACTCTGCAGATTACTTTTTAGTTGTTGATGTATATTTGTATTAATTTTTTCTTGTTTTTTGGTTCGCTCTAACCTTCAAATAAAAGAGGAATATGAAGAAACAGAATTTCCATAGTTCCTGTTTTCACATTTTGCCTTTTCGTTATAGAAATCACTATTTTTTTCCCTCTCTTATCTTAAATCCTCTTAGGAATGTTTTTGTTGATGCGGAGAAGCTATCACTTTCCCTTTCCTTTTCCCCCATTAAAAAACTCCTCTGTTGCAGAATATCAAGAATAGATGTCAGAGGCTTAATAAACTTCCTCTCTGTTCCTCCAACAAGAAAAAAAAAATGTCTTCTTTCTTGAAGAAAAGTTATGCTTTCAACTCGTTTTGTCTCCGTTTTCCATCTTATCGGCGGAAAAATGTGAAATTTCTCGATTCTTTCGGCCAAATATGCAACCTTTCTCAATCCTAACACCCAAGTTTCCACTAAAATTTGTCTTTATTTCCACAATCCCAGGGAAAAAAAACATTAAAAAAGTATATTTTTTTTTCCTGTGTGGCAGATGCTGCCGATGATATGTCTTCTAGTAATGGCGGCATTCTCTCGCACAGCGGAATGCCGGTTTCAAACCGGCAGTAGAGTCTCGGCAGGCGTCGGTGGACCGGCGGCTGGGGAGCGGAAGTACGAGGCGACGAGATGCCGGACGCACACAGCGTCCCTGACAGACTTCGGTGGAGTGGGCGACGGTGCAACGTTGAACACCAAGGCCTTCCGGGAGGCGGTTGCGCATCTGGCGCAGTTCTCCGGCGACGGTGGCGGTCTACTGTACGTTCCGGCTGGGCGGTGGCTCACCGGACCTTTTAATCTTACTAGTTACATGACGCTTTTCCTCCACCGCAACGCCGTCATCCTCGCTACTCAGGTTAGTACACTCCGTTTTCCACTGTAATAATTATGTGAGGTGGTGTTCAGATCAAATTATGTGGAGAAAATATTAAGATCGGGAGTCTAATAAAGAGGTGTCAAGTGTAAAGTGGACTCATCATAATACACTGTGATTGATTCACTTTACACGTATCGCTCTCTTAGAGTACTCCGATTGCATCCAGAATTCTGATCTAATATTTCCTTAATATGTGTTGATGCAAAAACAAAAAAGATGCAATAACAAGTCTCATATGGATCCTTTTCTCAATTGAGCCATGTTGAAAATGGATTATGTCATGATTTTTTGATAAATTTTATGTTGGTTGTCGACTATCAAACACAATCCTCATTTTCTTAGAATGATTTACCTACACGTCATTAATTTTTATGTATTTATATATATCTAAATTCTAAACTTCAATTTTTACATACATAGCTACTTACCTATACATGAAAGGGTGTTTTTTACATTTTTTAAGTTAAAATGATAGTATTTTTTATGTGATATAAAAAATGGGGAGGTATGAATGTAAAAAAAACAAATTTTTGGTGTTAGATATGTAAATACATAAGACTTTGGCGGTATGTATGTAACTGACTCTTTTTTATTTAATGAAATTAGTATTTACATGCATAATACCTAAACATACATATTTACATTTAAAAAACTATGTATGAAAATGTGTATATCATCTTTTATCGTAATATTTTTTAGAGGCTTCTACATACATACCCCTCAATTCTTATATATATATATATATATATATATATATATATATA
>JXCR01082918.1:15715-34817 GCA_002079205.1 Phalaenopsis hybrid cultivar
ATTTAATGATCTGGGAAGCTTATTTTGAATTTTGAAATGAGCAACAAAGTATTTTCTAGTTAGTTTATTTCAAATCTAATTGTGTTTGACTTGATCAGTAATATAAAAAGGGTGGGCCCCATCTTAAGTTACGGTGGGGTCCACCTTTATGTGAGATAGAAATTAAGCTTTTTCAACATATTATGTATATTTTTGTTGTCACTCATTGAGAAATGCCTAAATGCCTCAAGTAACATCTAAAAAGGTTTTGAATTTTACAGATTTTTTTTTGGATCATAGAATCTAACGCTAATGTTTTAGACTATAGAAAATAAGCCACTATATGTTATGATAAAAATTTAATAAATGGTGTTCATAGAAGAGCATCAAAAGTTGAAGAAGCATGGATGCACACTCAAGTCCCACTAGATTAAGGTTGATGCTTTTGTAGTACAATGACAATTCATTTAGAAAATATTATTATTTTTGTTCGAGATATTTGATGATTTGTCATGCTAACATTTAGGCTAACTGCACGATGATTCGTCATAATTTATGCTAATTTTTTTAAGTTTCATAGCATAAAGAGAAGCATACTCTTTTTCTATCAATTATTATTGAAGTTACGATTTGTTGGGAATATGATGATCACGAAATTTAAAATTAAGAAGTATGGTGACCCAAAGTGATTTAGGATGTAAATAGTTAGAATGCATGGTGTCCTACTCTAGTGGAGACTTGTGAGGGCACTCATTGGCGTGTTAAGATGTTTGAAATCACAAGTGAAGAAGAGAAAACAATGAGCAAAATCGTTTGTTTCTTCGAAACATGGGGCCTTGGCAAAAGGGTTAAAGGAAACTATTGCCAAAAACTTGCTTCTAGAGTTTGAGCTTTTTGTACATGATAAGCCACTTCAATAAACCCTATTATAAGCAAAGATTATAGTTGATCCATAGACAAGATTGTGTTTTTATTAAATCACGTATGAATCAATTTATCTCTATCATTCAAGGTTTGATAAATGTTAAGCTTGGGACAAATTGTGCAATGTCATCAAAATCCAACTTTTTTGCTATTTCACCATGTTCATCTTATCACATGAACGATTAAGCTTGAGAATCGATTATTTGTGCAGGATATAAATGAATGGCCGATCATCGATCCATTGCCCTCCTACGGCCGCGGAAGAGATGCTCCTGGTGGAAGATTCACCAGCTTCATTATGGGATCCAACCTCACTGATGTAATTATCACTGGTAATTTGAGTTCCTATTCACCTTTTGTCATCAACATCCCCCTTTTATTTGCGCTTTGTCTTCTTCAGCCTGTCGAACAAAGTTGGAAGCTTTGGACAAAAACTGTGTAAAGTCTGAATCTTTTTCTCTTCAATCATCACAAAAAGAATGCCTTTTTTCCAGGTGACAACGGAACCATTGATGGCCAGGGAAGTTCCTGGTGGGCGAAGTTCCATCACAAGCAGCTCAAGTACACCCGGGGCTACCTTGTTGAACTCCAACACTCTGATCAGATCTTTATATCAAATCTCGTCTTCCTCAACTCTCCATCCTGGAACATCCATCCAGTTTATAGCAGGTTTGATTTCTTCAAAAAGATGAAAATTTTCACATTCCCTGCAGTTCCTTCCTCCTATTTCCTCATCTCTGTTCTCCATCACAACAATTTGCAGCAACATCATAGTGAAAGGCATAACAATCTCTGCTCCAGTCAATTCTCCAAACACTGATGGCATCAATCCAGGTGCTCCTTTCTTCCGTTTCGCCCTCCCATAAACACCATTCCTCCATTTTCGCTGTATAAATCTCTCCCCTGCTACCAGATTCCTGCTCGCAGGTCCGAATCGAAGANCCTCTTCTGTTTCCCCCCTCCCATAAACCCCATTCCTCCATTTTCGCTGTATAAATCTCTCCCCTGCTACCAGATTCGTGCTCGCAGGTCAGAATCGAAGATTCCTACATCGTGTCCGGCGACGACTGCGTGGCCATTAAGAGCGGATGGGATGAGTACGGCATCGCTGTCGGTCGACCCAGCGAGCACATCATCATCCGCCGCCTCACCNCTCTTCTGTTTCCCCCTCCCATAAACCCCATTCCTCCATTTTCGCTGTATAAATCTCTCCCCTGCTACCAGATTCCTGCTCGCAGGTCCGAATCGAAGATTCCTACATCGTGTCCGGCGACGACTGCGTGGCCATCAAGAGCGGATGGGATGAGTACGGCATCGCTGTCGGTCGACCCAGCGAGCACATCATCATCCGCCGCCTCACCTGCGTCTCCCCGACCAGCGCAACCATTGCGCTGGGGAGCGAGATGTCAGGCGGCATCCAGGATGTTCGCGCCGAGGACATAACCGCCGTCGACACCGAGTCCGGCGTGCGAATCAAAACCGCCGTCGGCCGCGGAGGTTTCGTCAGGGACGTATTCGTCCGCCGCATGACTCTCAACACGATGAAGTGGGCCTTCTGGATGACTGGCAACTACAACTCCCATCCTGATGGGAAATACAATCCCGATGCGATTCCAGATGTGGAAGGCATAAACTACAGCCATGTCGTGGCTGAAAATGTGACGACCGCAGGGAGACTGGAAGGGATAGAGAGGGCGCCATTCAAGGGGATCTGTATGTCGAACGTGACGGTGGAGGTGAGGAAGGCGAAGAAGGCGGCGTGGGTTTGCGAGAATGTGGAGGGCGTGGCGAGCGGCGTGACGCCAGCGCCGTGCGATGCATTCAAGAATGAGGGGATAGGAGCGGCTCAGTGCCCGTTCAGAGAGGAGAGGCTGCCCATAGAGGAAGTGGAGGTGAGGGCCTGCACATTGCCGTTGAGTTACAGTGTGTGAAATGCTGTAGGAAGAAGTCTGTTGAAGAACTTAAAAATGGGACCTTTTTATGTANGGCGCCGTGCGATGCATTCAAGAATGAGGGGATAGGAGCGGCTCAGTGTCCGTTCAGAGAGGAGAGGCTGCCCATAGAGGAAGTGGAGGTGAGGGCCTGCACATTGCCTTTGAGTTACAGTGTGTGAAATGCTGTAGGAAGAAGTCTGTTGAAGAACTTAAAAATGGGACCTTTTTATGTATGAGGGTTAAAAATCTGGTTTTTGGCTTCTATTTTAATATATGAAGGTGATGGAGAATATGTCTCATAAGTGGAACTTAGTATAATACTGGATTAAATGCCTAAGGTGATTTTATCACTTGCTGAATGAATATTGGATTTTTAATGAATGTTTTCAACTGTGTTTCTTTAATTCTATGTTTTTTTTTTTAATTTGTCATGAATTTATTTTCTGAAATAATGCAATATATAATGGGGTAATAGAGTGACGGTCTAATAGCCGGCGGTTGTGGAGGAATGGGAGAAATCACACAACTCAAGATCTACAATAACTCATAGCCATGAAAATCTGCAATGTTAATCAAGTTGCAGTTGAAATTGTATATAAGATATTGTCTAGAGATTTTGCTCTCTTTTTGTTAGGATTTTATTATCTGGAGTTCAATATTTCTCATAGGTGCAAGCCCCTGTAGTTAATTCTCTCTCTGTATAAAATGAGAGCACTTTCAATTAAGGCAAGTCATTAGAGCGTTAATTACTCACTATATAGAGTAGCAATTTACGATTTTGTATTGTGAAATTCGATTGAATTTTTATATTATAAAAATTTGTCACTTTGAGCTTAAAAGTATATTGATGGGGGAATGATGATGCAGCCAATCAAAATTCTCATAGTTTCGCATCACAGATTGTCATGGAACCTAATCTACTTAAAGGAGGTAGTTGATTGCTGTCTGAAATTGTTGTAAAGCAATCAGTCAACTACACAAGTATATGTGTTGATTACATAATATATGAAATTTGAGTCTACGTATTGATCTCACGATGAAACTTGCTAACTTTTCTAACATGTTATGGTCTACTACTCTACATCACTTAGTTCAATTTGAAGATTCACGTTTGCAAAAAGTAAAATGTTATAAAATTCTAATGCAAAAATAAAAAAAAATTAATACAAAAAATTCTTGAGATTCTTAAGAGGTGACGAGGCTCATGATTTCGTAACATTGGTCTAGTGATTCCTTGATGTGTTTCCTTTGATTTTCCAATGTGATTGTTGACAACTAGAGATAACTTCTCCTTAGGTTATGTCTAAGTCATAAGAAGCGTTAGAAACCTTTTTACATTTAAGGGGACTTAACCGTGCACTGTTTCTCAGAAATTCTCTAGTCCCCTATCTAGGTCGCAATTTTTTAATAACATTAGGTTATTGTGAGTTAACCTACTTGTTTTTCAGAACAATGATTAGAAGTTTTGGATTACAAGAGGTTTTAACACTCTAATTGATCAAATCAGAAGTAAACGACGATCAAAAGATTAGTACATATACAAGCATAATTCATAGCACAAAAAATATTTTGGGGAAAAACACATGGGAGAAATAATGAAAATTATCGCAAGCTTTACATCATAGAAGCTTGAAAGTGAATTTAACTATAATGCATGAAGTGAAAAAACACAAAAAAAAGTTTTTATTGAGAATATCAAAGGTACATAAAACTTACAACTAAGCCAGTCATTCCTTGCAATACAATGGATTTCTCCCCGTATAATTCAACTCTACGACAATATCTCGCGTAGAATAAATATAATCTCTCTCTTACAATTCTCTCAAATTATCAAAGAAAATGCTCAAGAATCTTCTCTATAAGAGGGCTAATGGAGAAAACCCTGGGGCAAGAATAAGACTCTCTTAGAACTCTGAAAAGAGACAACCTCTAGACAACAAGAATTGCCTTTGATCTCTTTAAATAGTTGTAGCATGAACAACCTCTAAATACTTTCCAAAATTATGCTTAAGCGGAATTGGCATAGGTATGGCAGACCACATTGTAGTTACAATGCCAAGAAAGCGTATCTACATTGAAGTTGGCTTAATTATTCTACCTTCTCTATCTTTCAAATGCTTCTTTTCTAGGGCCCTGGCGTCGTCAAAGGGTAGACGTAAATATGTTGGTCCCTTATTTTGCACAACTTCATATTTCAACTTTCTGACACGTGCTCGACATTTATAATCTACAAAACATAGCATAAACACCTTCCATAATATAAAATCATCATAATATAAAAATAAATCATGAAATTTATGATGAAAATTTCACAAAATTGATTCACTTTGATTCCCCTAAACTTACATATTATTTGCTCTCAAGTATTCTCATATCTAAATGGGGACTTTTTAAAATGATTTTAATAGCTCTCATGTGGGACTTCATGATTTTTTAACATGATTATATATGTTAAAATAACAAATGTACAAATATTATCTCATGATCAATTTTTTATTAACCTCTAAAAGCCTAGCCTTCCTTTAATTTAATTCTTCTTATGTTTAAGCATACATTCGGCTTGATAAATTCTCTCTATCTCTGAGATATGGGCTATTTATCTTATTTGGAAATGCATCAGGGGTGCCAATCTGAGATCCAAATAAAGTCATCCTCTATTATTTGTGTTGACATCAAGTTTTGAGCTGAGATCTCCAAATATTTTCTTATGTTTTACTATGTGAATTGGTATCATGATCAATGTGACATCCTCAATTAGTCTTTTAATACATTAGTGCTAAAGCCATATGATGACCTNGTTCTGAAATAATGCAATATATAATGGGGTTATAGAGTGACGGTCTAATAGCCGGCGGTTGTGGAGGAATGGGAGATATCACACAACTCAAGATCTACAATAACTCATAGCCATGAAAATCTTCAATGTAATCAAGTTGCAGTTGAAATTGTATATAAGATATTGTCTAGAGATTTTGCTCTCTTTTTGTTAGGATTTTATTATCTGAAGTTCAATATTTCTCATAGGTGCAAGTCCTTATAGTTAATTCTCTCTCTGTATAAAAGCAGAGCACTTTCAATTAAGGCAAGTCATTAGAGCGTTAATTACTCACTATATAGTAGTAGCAATTTACGATTTTGTATTGTGAAATTCGATTGAATTTTTATATTTATAAAAATTTGTCACTTTGAGCTTAAAAGTATATTGATGGGGGAATGATGATGCAACCAATCAAATTTCTCATAGTTTCGTCATCACAGATTGTCATGAAACCTAATCTACACAAAGGAGGTAGTTGATTGATGTCTGAAAATGCTGCAAAGCAATCAGTCAACTACACAAGTATATGTGTTGATTACATAATATATGAAATTTGAGTCTGCGTATTGATCTCACAATGAAACTTGCTAACTTTTCTAACATGTTTTGGTCTACCAATCTACATCACTTAGTTCAATTTGAAGATTCACGTTTGCAAAAAGTAAAATGTTATAAAATTCTAATGCAAAAACAAAAAAAAATTAACACAAAAAATTCTTGAGATTTTTAAGAGGTGACAAGGCTCATGATTTCGTAACATTGGTGTAGTGATTCCTTGATGTGTTTCCTTTGATTTTCCAATGTGGTTGTTGACAACTAGAGATAACTTCTCCTTATGCTATGTCTAAGTCATAAGAAGCGTTAGAAACTTTTTTACATTTAAGGGGACTTAACCATGCACTGTTTCTCAGGAATTCTCTAGTCCCTATCTAGGTCGCAATTTTTTTAATAACATTATATAGTTTCCCCTAGGTTATTGTGAGTTAACCTACTTGTTTTTCAGAGCAATGATTAGAAGTTTTAGATTACAAGAGGTTTTAACACTCTAATTGATCAAATTAGAAGTAAACGACGATCAAAAGATTAGTACATCTACAAGTATAATTCATAGCACAAAAAATATTTTGGGGAAAAACACATGGGAGAAATAATGAAAATTATCGCAAGTTTTACATCATAGAAGCTTGAACGTGAATTTAACTATAATGCATGAAGTGACAAAACACAAAAAAAAAAAAGTTTTATTGAGAATATCAAAGGTACAATATACGAAAGTACATAAAACTTACAACTAAGCCAGNGCCTCTTTTGAGATCCCTTCACCGTTCAAATTTCTTTTAAACATAACTTTATAGTAAACAACAGTATAAAAGCGTTCTTTTAAAAAAGAAATTTTTATTTGAATACTAAAAAAACTGACATTGTTTTTAAGTAAAAGACAAAAAAGAAGTCTCGTCATGTCTCTGCCATTGGACGGGCCAAAAACTACCATCGATGGAGATGGAGGTAGCGAGATGGACTTCATGGAGGCAGCGAGAGAAACTGCGAGGAGGGAAAAATGGTAACTTTTACTTGCCTAACGTGGAAAGTGGATCCGACTGCCAAGGCCTTGCCACATTCAAAATTTTGGCAGTTACGACTTTGCAGTGAAAGCGAAGCTCATCCTAACTTCATTCAAACGCCATTTTTTTCTGTTTCTCCGCTTTTCTTTCACCGTGATGGAGCAACGCCGCCGCCTCAAAGGGGACCTTTTAATGTTCATCTTGCGCTTCAATTAAGTTTTTCCTAAATAAAATTAAAGATGAGTAAAATAAAAAATAAAAAGATACTAATAATGAAAAGAATAATAACCAAATTAAAAACTAGATCTATAAGTTTAAGTTCAAACATAAAATTCTTATATCAATAAAATTATAACTCATGAAACATCAAACTCATAAAAATTAAAATTCATTTCAAAACATGATAAAATTCATTTATAAAAGCATGTTGAATATAATTGAAATTAAAATCAATTGAAATAAAAAGAACCTATTAAGTATAAATTCAAATATAAAAAAAAATAAAATTCATAAACAAATGAAATCATAAATAAAACAAATAAAAACAAATAAAACTTAAACTCAATAAAATAAAACCTAAATCCATAACTTATTAATTTAATACAATAATTCATTTTAAAACCNTTTAAATATAAAAAAAATAAATTTCATAAACAAATGAAATCATAAATAAAACAAATAAAAACAAATCAAACTTAAACTCAATAAAATAAAACCTAAATCCATAACTTATTAATTTAATACAATAATTCATTTTAAAACCATAGTAATTTTGCCTAAAAAACACTTCATTTTCTCCTTATCTTGAAATTCAAACCTTAACCAAAACCCATTCAAACCTACTCCTCCACCGTTCATCTAAATCTAACTCTAAAGCTACCTAATATTGGCCTAACCTAAAGTTACACCAAACCCATCTCTAAGTCCTCACAACCTCCACACAACAAGCCCTTCCATGTGTCATCCATTTATTGGTTGACCTCCCACACAAGCTTAGCCCAAATCAAGCCACCTTCACACAAAATCACTTAAGCTCACTTTGGCTCACCATATTCAAGCCTAACCAAGCCAAGCTAAAGACAAGCCTTTCATCGGCAAATTATGGTCACCCAAGCCCCTCCGCTTGGCCCCCTGTTTGTGTGGCACACTCATTTTGGCTGACCAACTCAAGCTTACTCAAATTTCACTCAAGCTCGGTCCAAGCAAGCCATATTCCTTCCATTGGAAACTATCTAAACCTCTAAGTACAAGCTACACTCCTCTTTTGGTCGCACGACAAAAATGACAATCAACATGGTTTCCTCTTATTGGAGGAAAGATTTGACCATGCCACATCAGCTTTCCACAAATAGTTGGTGCTCAATCTCTTTCCAACTTAGACTAAGCCCTCCCCTAGCCTATGCATAGCCTATAANATAATTTTGCCTAAAAAACAATTAATTTTCTCCTTACCTTGAAATTCAAACCTTAACCAAAACCCATTCAAACCTACTCCTCCACTGCTCATCTAAATCTAACTCCAAAGCTACCTAATACTGGCCTAACCTAAAGTTACACCAAACCCATCTCTAAGTCCTCACAACCTCCACACAACAAGCCCTTCCATGTGTCATCCACTTATTGGTTGACCTCCCACACAAGCTTAGCCCAAATCAAGCCACTTTCACACAAGATCACTTAAGCTTAGCTCACTTAGGCTCACTTTGGCTCACCACATTCAAGCCTAACCAAGCCAAATCCAAGCCAACCCAAACCAAGCTAAAGACAAGCCTTTCATGGGCAAATTATACTCACCCAAGCCCCTCCACTTGGCCCCCTGTCCATGTGGCACACTCATTTTGGCTCACCAACTCAAGCTTACTCAAATTTCACTAAAGCTCGGTCCAAGCAAGACATATTCCTTCCATTGGAAACTATTTAAACCTCCAAGCACTAGCTACACTCCTCTTTTGGTCGCACGACAAAATTGACAATCAACATGGCTTCCTCTTATTGGAGGAAAGATTTGACCATGCAACATCAGCTTGCCACAAATAGTTGGTGCTCAATCTCTTTCCAACTTAGACTAAGCCCTCCCCTAGCCTATGCATAGCCTATAAATACCTCATCGAACTCTCCATTTCATGGTTGTCAAAAGTGATTGAACTCCCTACAAAATTTCATTAAATCAATCTCAATCCTTTGCCTGAATCCCTTAACCATCTTCCTTGTCAATCCCAAGTCTTCTCATGTCCATTTCCCACACTAATTTTACGTAGACAAACATACTAATTTTACTCAGATGAACCGGGAAATTCTCAATTCTACCAAAAAAAAAACAACTTGATTTTTCCATCTAAAGCTTTCTAAAGTTTTATTGAATCATAAAACTAACTCAAACATCATTTTCTCATTGAAATAATCCCTCAGACTTACTATTAGACTAAATCAAGCCACCATTTGATCTAAGGTAATCATATGTAGATTTGAAATTAGAGCTTTAAATTAGAGCAAGAGGAGTCTTTGTGGAGTTTAAAAATTACTTTAATGGATCTTGTTATAGAGATATAACTCAAAACTTAGATATGAGCTCTCGGTAGTAGTCATCCATGAAGAAAACTTTACTTTCATGGAATTTTGACTATATAATGGACTATTAAGGATCTAGAGATCATTTTGATCGTAAAGGATCATATGAATGTAGCTCGATCATGTGATTTTTTGTATGAACAACTTTGATTCACCGTCCCGTTTGGGATAATGAACGGATATCGTTCATTGCATTCTATTTGCTTTGAAAGGTTGATATGAAGTCAAACAATCCACGTATATCCCAACGTGCATTAGATCCCTTGAACCAATTATTTCTAATGATTAGCCAACCTATCAAAAGATGTGTCGGCACTATTTTTGGTGTGGGGTTTGCCCGTAAGAAGCTGTCGGTCATCGGAATTGAAATCCCNTGAACTCTCCATTTCAAGGTTGTCAAAAGTGATTGAACTCCCTACAAAATTTACTTAAATCAAACTCAATCCTCTGCCTGAATCCCTTAACCATCTTCCTTGTCAATCCCAAGCCTTCTCATGTCCATTTCCCACACTAATTTTACGTAGACAAACATACTAATTTTACTCACATGAACCGGAAAATTCTCAATTATACCAAAAAAAAATAACTTGATTTTTTCATCTAAAGCTTTCTAAAGTTTATTGAATCATAAAACTAACTCAAACATCATTTTCTCATTGAAATAATCCCTCGGACTTACTATTAGAATAAATCAAGCCACCATTTGATCTAAGGTAATCATACGTAGATTTGAAATTAGAGCTTCAAATTAGAGCAAGAGGAGTCTTTGTGGGGTTTAAATGGTCATTCTAAAGTAATCACTCATAAAGATCGGTCTTGTTATAGAGATATAACTCAAAACTTAGATATGAGCTCTCTGTAGTAGTCATCCATGAAGAAAACTTTACTTTCATGGAATTTTGACCATATAATGGAATATTAAGGATCTAGAGATCATTTTGATCGTGAAGGATCATAGGCATGTAGCTCGTGTTGACCTCATTTTGAGGTCTTCCATTCTCTAGATATCCTAGAATCTAGCATTAAGATTTCTCTATTTTGTCTCTCTTAGAGGACTAAACTGGGACCCACACTATTTAGAAATTTAAGTTATTTCTTCACTCCTTAAAGTTTCATATGGACGGTTTATAATCCTTGACGTCCAGTTGAGTTGATGAAAGCCGACGTAATGAAACTCTTGTTGAGTTCCTATAGGTATTTGAAAGACATAAGGGACCTCGTGACATGTGCAACATTTGACTTGCCGCTGCAAGCGTCGTATTTGACTTTGATTGTTGCTTATGCGAGGACCGGTCAATATTTTCATCTTACTCGTTAAACGGCTCCGATCAGGTCAAAATAATTTCATTTGACGTGTCGCGATCGAATCGAAGTTAATCTGGTGCGATCGTCAATGAATTCGTCCAGATGACCCCGGATAAAGAAACAGACTGCGCCGTCGCGTCCGGAACGTTGATTTTAGCTAGGAAGGACATCTATTTATTTGGGGTCCCGCACTCGCAAAAAATTTGAAATTTAAAAAAAAAAACAAAAATAATAAATAAAATAAATAATGCTTTAAAAAAAATAAAAGGTTTTTTTTCCTTTCTCTAAACCCTCGGGCACTATGCCCCTTCCCCGCTCGTGCCTCTATCTTCCTTTGCCCTAACCGAAACCCCTTTCCCTCCTCTCTTGACTAAATCTTGAAGATCACTTGCCGGCCTTCCAATCATTTCCTCCCTTCCCGAGTTCTCGTCGTCGATAGCCTTGCCAATAGCCCGTTTATAACGGCTTTTCCCGCTCGAATGGATCTGGTAACCCCCTATTTTAAATCTTGATGAATTCCTTACCCTCTGAGGGCGTTTCTCATCACCTCTTTTTTTCTCACCATCGGTGAGCTCTTATCCTCTTGATGGCTATAAATACCCCATGGGAGGGGAAGATTGGATGGCATTTTTTTTTTCTTGGAAGTTTTGGAAGAGATACAGAGCTGCGATTTTCAGTTCTTACTCTAACTCCTTATTCGAACATGTTTTGGTTTCAATTGAATGTTATTTGGAATTGTAACTTTGCTCCCTTGGTTGTCTCATTCGAACACATATATCGAGAATATCTTTTGGATTTGGGGAATTAACTTTGGAACTTGATTGTGGTTCTTTTGATGACTTAGTTTGACCTTGTTTCGATGTTTAGCTTTATCTTATTTGTGGTTCAGCTTTTACGAATTTACCGAGCTTGATTTTATTTCATAATGGCTTAATTTTGGCCCCTTCTTTGGGCTCGGTTCTACTGAATAGTGGTTTGGCTTTTTGTCCCTTGTCGAGTTTGATTCTGTTGGCATATTTTTTTAGCCTTCCTTCGGCTTGGTTTGTTCAATATGTGACTTGGGTCTTGTCCCTTACCGAGTTCAGTTCTGTCCTTTAATATTGGCACTTATATGGCTCAATTTTAAGCTCTCGTAAGGATCGGTTTATTCATTGACGATTTGGGCTCTGTCCTTTTGCCAAGCTTGAGTTTATTTAATGAGGTCTTGGATTTTATAATCATCGCTGAATCAAATATTTTTTTAATGAATTGTTATCTCCTTAAGCGATTAAAATTTGGTTTGGTGGTTGGGTTTTGTTTCATGATATTCCCTCTATTTGAATATATACTGGACTATTTCTTTTGTGTTTTGAGCTGTTGTTTTGGGGCTCGGTTTGTTCCTATTGTTGCTGCCCCTATTTGAATACGTGTTGGAATCTATTCTAATGCTTTGAGTTGCTGTTTTGAAGTCTGATTTTGCCCCTTTTTGCTGCTGTCCCGTTTGAAGTACGTGCATAGTGGAAATTTTGGTTTTAATGCTTCGAAAGTCCTTGTTTTAGGATGGGTGGTTTCCCTTGATTCTTCTTGGCTCGTGAGCATTCAATTGTGATCCTTTTGGTATTAGCTGGTGGCCTTTCTTTGATGCCTTACCCAAAAACGTGTATTTGAATTCTTTTGTTCCGACTTGGTGGTTTCCTTGTTATGAGAAAAATTTAAATGGTATATTCATTTGCTTGATATTTTAAAGAAGATCGAGATTCATAATTCCATGAGTTGGATTGATTACAATATAATGTCTCTTTTGATATTTGTTGGAAGAGCTGCAATTAATTTCTTTAATTATTGGAGATGTGTTATAGCAAGTTTTATACTCATTTAATTTAAATTCGGAAATTGTGAAAGTTTATGGTGGGACTGTATACATTTTGATTTCATTTGAATGATAAGTTCTCACAAAAAAAGAGAGAGTACATGAAATATTTAGAGTTAGATATTAGTTCGAGACAAGGGGTAACAGACAATGATGCAAAGAACCATTGGTCAGCTCTTCTTATAGCTGAAAATAAAAAAAAAAATCAATACTCAACCCTAAATCGTCGACAGCTCTAACCCCTTTCAAAAGGCCTGAGAATTGGTATTTAGGAAAGAACAAATGCTATATATCTTTGCACAGATACTACACTTAGAAAAGAACAGATATTACGAGTTTTACACAAATATTACACTTGCAAAAAAAATAGATATTACACCCACAAAATGATAAATACCACACTACAGGCACTATACATTGAATTAATATACATACACTTAATAACACTCACATATACACTTCATATGCCATACAACACATTTCATACACTAAACCGTAAATAGTTTGATACACAATAGACACTCCACATAACACTCTACACGATAGATACTACATTTGTGACACGTTATATGTTATACACTAGACATTTCACATAACAGATACTGCAAGAATCGATATTACATTTCTTTTGAAAGTCTAGATACTACACACGCACTACACTTCGATGAGTTCAGATATTACATATCACGTATAGGTACACTACACTTCGATGAGTTCAGATACTACATATCACGTATAGGTACACTACACTTCGATGAGTTCAGATACTACATATCACGTATAGGTACACTACACTTCGATGAGTTCAGATACTACATATCACTTATAGGTACACTATACTTCGATGAGTTCAGATCAGATACTACATATCACATATAGGTGCACAATACTTCGATGAGTTCAGATACTACTCCGTTCACATATTCACATAACGATAGGGTCTCAGACTGTCTGATCACAGGGGTGGTTCGTTGAAGACCTCTAGTTGATATTGATAGGTTGACTTCGATATACCAGTTGCCTATGAGATCAAGATAAAAGAGAAAAAGAGGTCTAGTCTGAGCCTATCCCCAAATTAAAATCTAATATCCCATCTGAGATTTTCATATGTTCATCATTTAACTTTTCTTTTATAATCTGCAAATATTTATCTGATCCATTTATATTTGTACAATTGCAATCTGTTTTGCAGCATTAGCAAAATTTGATCAGGTACGCTTTTATTTATTTAATTTTCATACTTTATTTTCTGCATATTTCTTTTTATTCTATATTGTACTGTACTCCGCTACATATCTCATGCATTTTTCTTACCGCACTTTACTTCATAGTCTCTTTGTCTGTTCTTTGGTGTGCTATATACATTTACCAATATTCATGCTTTAGTTACTACATTTCTAGTATGTTTGTATAACACCCTAGGATAGGCCGTTCGAGGCATGGTTTTCTCTTTTCTTTACTCTTTTCCTTGAAACGAGATGACGACGTCGTCGATTGGTGATTCATCTTCGGACAGCAATCGGGACTACGACAGATGGTGGCAGAAGGAACTTCAATCTAGTTTCGATAGATTTAAATAACATACCTATAGGACGTCAAGGTTGTTCGTTTGACACGACATAAATCCTCACATTATCTTTTAAGACTTACTACAATTTTTATATCGTACGATATAAGTTCTAAACTTTTTAAAGATTCTGAGGTCGTCATCTGACACGACATCAATCCTCACATTTCCTCGGGCAATTTACATATGAAATGTAGATATAAGCCCCGAATATCTAAATAACTCGCAAGATTGAAATATCACAAATTTCCTTTTCAAAAAATGTAAAACCAAACCATAGGTTAGTTTGAGATGTCAGTGATTCTTCTTCAGTATCTTCGACATTTCTTACTTTTCATTCTTTTAGATTCCGGAAATAACAGTTCCTATTTGAACCTATCCTATTTGACTTTTCCTAATAAGCAATCGTGGAAACTTAAATGTTGAATTCTTGAAGACAAAACCCTGATCTTAATCGAGAGTTTTCTTAGGTGACTTCGGTTGCCTAAGATGTAATTAACTATAGGGCTTGGATATATAGGAAATTTAAGAACTCAGATTAATCGAAACCCTATCTAATATGTGTTTTAGATAGGAGAATTTGTCGGCTATAAATTTAGCAGACCAAAATAGAGTCATAAACTTTTAAGTTTAGATAGTTAAGTCTACCAATAAGTAATACGTTCATCCTTCAAGATGATATATCATTTATGGTATCATGCTCAGCTATTTAAATTATTAGATATATGAGGTCTATCTGGTCTTATCATTTTCTAAAAGTAATAAAAAAATATCATTTTCACAAAATTAAAACTACAATATATATTATATTAAATTTAAAATTTAAAATCTTATTATTTTCAAAAAAAAAAAATAGCCGACAGCTCGATCGAGTGATTTTTTGTATGAACAACTTTGATTCACCGTCACATTTGGGAAGATGAACGGATGTCCTTCATTGCTTTCTATTTGCTTTGAAAGGTTGATATGAAGTCAAGCAAACCACATATTTCCCAACGTGCATTAGATCCCTTGAACCAATCATTTCTAATGATTAGCCAACCTATCGAAAGATGACCCTTGGTTACAGCTAAGCTAGATTTTTCATCTAAAATCATTTAAATAAATTATATGATCATAAAAGGATTTATAAAAACCATAAAAAAAATAAAAGTTAAATCATAAAAATGCAAAGAAAATACCACAGAATTAGAAAATCAAATGTAACAATGCAGAACAAACATTAAAAGAAATTAATTAATATAATTTCAGAAATTAAATAAAAATAATAAGATACATTATACTTCATAAAAATTAAATGAATTTTGCACAGTGAATAATACTTGACCTTACATACATCCTATAATTTCCTTGAATATATATATATATATATATATATATATATATATTAATTTTAAGAATTATTCAATTAAAACACACCAATGTAAAATTTGGTGAATTAACCATCTAGAAATTATAATAAAATTTGACAGAATTATCAATTGAAATTTTGTGTAAGTAAAGCCAATTTTGTTAAAATCCAAAAAAATTGCAAGCCTACCTTAAGAAGAATAACTACCAATTTGAACATTTAAATGTTGAGAACTAAGATATACACTAGTTGATGTGACATATATATATATAAATCAAACAGGAGAACGATCGACGAAGCGAAAAATAAAATGAGAAAATTCACACCATAAAACAGTAACACAACGGAACACACATATTTACGTGGTTCGACAAATTGCCTACGTCCACGGAGTTGCAGAGGATTTTACTACTTGAGGAATTTACATCAGTCGATCACCTCAACTTACAAGAGGAATCTCTCACTTCGTTACTCTCTCTTCTTCTCTTTCTGTGATTCTCTCTCTACACTGAGATACACCGAAGAAACTCTACACCGAGATACACCGAAGAAGATAAACTTACAAGAGAAATAAACCAAATTTCTCTTCAGCCACAAGCCACCAAGAAGAAGTTAAGGGAGAACAATCTTCTTATTCTTCTTCCTTCTTCCTTCTTCCTTCTGTCGCAAGGAACTGCAGCTTGCGCTTTACTTTCTCTATCTCGAGGAAGCCCGAAGAAGAACACCAAAATCGTGACTTTGAAACTTAAAGGAGAGTCATCTAAAGCATTTTATCGTGAACAGGAGGAGAGGTGCGACGATTCGCGAACTTCAGCGGGAGTTGGCGGGAGCAGTTCACGAAACTGTTGGGTCGCGGGCGCGACCATTCGCAATAGGGAACAGGGGCGGGAGCGGGAGCGATAAGGTGGGATCGGCGGTTTAATCAGGCTCCAACTAACATTAAAATATTTTAAAAATTATGAAATCCAATTTCAACTGGTTCTAATTTGAACTCAATAAAATGATCAACAAAGAAGAGAACAACAAAATTTAAGTAAAATTCATGTCTATAAGACATCTGAACCCAATAAATTTAATAATTTTAATTAAATACAATCTTGAAAATCAATAATTTTGATTTCACTCTGAAATAAATTGACACACACACACACACACACACCCACACACACACATTAAACTTAAAATATTCATAATTCACTCTTTTTAAATCCAAATTGAACCAAATTTTCACTGCTAGAAATAAAAAATACAAAAATATTCAATTAAATAATTTTTAATAATTAAATTATTAAATAACATTAATAGTTCACAAAAAAATTAAATTGAATTTAGAATGACATGAAAATTTCAAGTTTTGTATAAAATATTATTTTTAACACCTTTGTAAAATTTCAAGGATTTGAGAGATCAATTGAAATTATTATGAATTTCCTACTTACTACACATTTCAATTTCAAATAAATAGAATAAATAAAAAAAATCAAAAATTCAAAAAAAAATTTACAAAACATTTTTGAGGTCAATATTAACTTTAAGAAATAATTCCAAGAGAATTTGAAAAAAAAACATTAGCTAAAATATATTAAAATTTGAAAAATTATAAAATGAACAAAATTAAAATTTATAAGATGCCCAAAAGTGTTTTGTTTTATATTGTCTATTTTATAAGATCCATAAATACTTGCTCATGTGGTTTATGATATTTTATAAAATATTAATGTGTATTAAATGTATATATATGCCTCATAAGCATATATATGATATTTAATTAAGCAATAACATAATTAGAATAGAAAATGATATTATTCATAAAAATTCAGAAAAACATTTAAAACCTAAATGAATAATCCCATAATAATAATTGAACAAAAATAATACAAATTATAATTTGAATAATAGGTGTCGTGTTGTGATTACCTTCTTTGCCCTTCAATCATACACATTAGATATTATATTAAGATACTCATCCCAGTTATAGAATTAAGGGTCTGTTTGGGGCAACTGCAACTTATTGAATAATCTGCTGAGAAACTAAGTGCTGCGGCTATTAGAAATTTTTATTTTTTGGGAAGAGACAGACCACTGCCAGAAAGCTGTCACTACACCTAGATGAGTGCGGTGTGAAAACACTGCTTTTCAGCGTTTTCAAAACGCATAAGCTGTCAAAACACAGTTTACCCAACATGTCAGATGCATTTTTAAAATGTCACTGCACTAAATAAACTGCCCCAAACAGACCCTAAGTTGATGTGAGGGCGAATTGTTATGTTTTATGTGTTTGTGAATGTTTTATTCTATTTACTTGCTAGATAACTTTGTATTAAAGTGGTACAGTAAGCTTATGATATACTAGCTTAGTCTTACGATGTAGTAAGCATAGCGTGTTATATTAAATGTATTTTTACTTTTCTTGTTGAGCCTGTTAGAGTAAAGATTTTTATCTTAGTTGATTACTTTGGACATCAGGACTATCTAAAAAATGAATAACAAAAGGATGAACAATGAAATGATGAATATTGATGATGAACCTCAAAATTTCAAAGAGCGAACAATGATACTAGTTTCGACATAGTTGATCAATGAGTCTATGTTAGGCCTAGTGTCAGATACCCATTTTATTGTTTTGCTAGTGTTGTTTAATTCCTATTTTGTTCGATTAGATTTATACCCACTTTTTTAGGCTGATGTTTGTTTGCTTTTGCATGCATTTATTGGTGCGCTCTTAAAGATTAATTTTTTCTACTCCAAATTAAATAACTCAAATCTAATTTTAAAAAATCAAAATTCATAACCAAAATAACAAAATTAAAATAACATATTGCATTCACACCCAATTGCATCTAAATAAAACCTCTTGATTTAGGAATAAACACAAAAAGAACTCCCTTAAGCATATTCATCTATATTAACCCATTTTGTCTTTTAAGTTTCACTTCTTATAAAGTGAGTTCACCTTTACATGCCAACTTGACCTATAAATTAATCTTCTGTGTGTTCATCATCAAGAATATGCATACCTATAGACGACTTGCTTTATCATTCAGTACTAAAAGGTTAACCAAAGAAAGCATTTGTGTTGTGAGCATATATATATATATATATATATATATATATATANTATCGCCTTAAATGACCATCCGGCTTGATCTCCGTTGTCCATTCAATACACGCGCGGATGGACGGCATCCGTTCATCGTCCCCGATAGCCTTAACCGAGAGCCGTCCACACTAAAACCTTAAGATCT
>JXCR01082918.1:35031-45647 GCA_002079205.1 Phalaenopsis hybrid cultivar
AATGAAGCCTCTGACTCTGGTGTAAAGCCTAAGTATGAATTCGACCACAGCCAATTTCAGGTGTTGGTTGAGGNACTTAAGCAATTTCTTACACATCTCAATGAGTTTATGCAATGTTAGTCAAATTAAATAATTAATTATTATTATTTTAATTATTCAATTAATCATCATTTAACTTCTTATTAATGTAGTCATTAACTAATTTCATTGATAAATATNGCAATTTCTTACACATCTCAATGAGTTTATGCAATGTTAGTCAAATTAAATAATTAATTGTTACTTTTTTTAATTATTCAATTAATCATCATTTAACTTCTTATTAATGTAGTCATTAACTAATTTCATTGATAAATATTTTAAAAGTTAACAAGGTCCTTAAGTTCATATATTGTATATATATCTTGACACTCACTATTATATTAACTATTTAAACTTTAATTATAGTTTATAAGGAAAATAATAAACAATGAATTCAATGAATTATTAAATTAGTTAATTATTTTATAAAATATTCATAAGTATTAAATATTATAAAATGTTAATCCTTAATTATAACACTAATTAATCACCAATTATTCATATTTGTATAATCAATATTTTTTTAAAAAAAGGTGGGTGTTAGTTCCAAAAATATGCATATTTTGAATGTTATGTATGTATTTTTAACTAATATAATTATTATCTAATTCATTTAATGAATACATTAATTAAAAATATTTAAAAAACATTTTAAGATATATGAAATATTTTTAGCCGTTTTTTAACAAATGATTTATATGTATTCAAGATAAAAATGAAGATATAATTACTAGACATTTCTTCCAATTTTTATTTAATGTCTATTTTTTTAAAAGAAAAACTAAAAAACAAGATTTACATCCATGCCACTCAATTCTTGTGAATTTACATTTCTAATCCGTAAACATCAATGTTTACATACATAACACCTTAATCATACATGAAAATATGTATTTCATAGTTTAAAAGGTAAGGTTGAGATATTTCTATCCGGGATGTCAAAATGTTTCGAGATTTGCGAATAACTCATATTCTGCTCGTTAAATAGCTAATATTCGATTTTTTCATCAAGCGAACAAGCAGACACAAATAATTTTTTTTGCGCTCCATATATAAACAAGCGGAACACGAACATAGATAATTGACGAGTATTATTTTTAAAATAATTAAATTGACTCAAATGCTACAAATATTTATAATCAAATAAAATTATTAATAAAAAATGGAATAAANCATTAATTAAAAATATTTAAAAAACATTTTAAGATATATGAAATATTTTTAGCCTTTTTTTAACAAATGATTTATATGTATTCAAGATAAAAATGAAGATATAATTCCTAGACATTTCTTCCAATTTTTATTTAATGTCTATTTTTTTAAAAGAAAAACTAAAAAAGAAGATTTACATCCATGCCACTCAATTCTTGTGAATTTACATATCTAATCCGTAAACATCAATGTTTACATACATAACACCTTAATCATATATGAAAATGTGCATTTCATAGTTTAAAAGTAAGACACAGATATTTCTATTCGGGATGTCAAAATGTTTCGTTATTTGCGAATAACTCATATTCTGCTCATTCAATAACTCATATTCGATTTTTTCATCAAGCGAACAAGTAGAGCATAAATAAATTTTTTTGCGCTCCATATATAAACAAGCGGAACACGAATATAGATAATTGACAAGTATTATTTTTAAATAATTAAATTGACTCAAATGCTACAAATATTTATAATCAAATAAAATTATTAATAAAAAATGGAATAAAAATATAGCAAATTCTTATTAGATGAATACTTTAATATAATAATAATACTTAAATCTCGTCGCTACCCTTAATATCTTACAGTTGCGTGACCAAGATTGTCAAAATGATTCGTTGTTCGCGAACAACTCGTATTCAGCTCGCCCAGCAAATGCGCCGAATACAAACACATTTTTTGGGCTCTATATATTAACGAGTTGATCACGAATAATGATATTTTTTAACGAGCCAAATACGAGCATTACACCCGTAATTTGGGAAAAAATTTGTGTGCGATAGACGTACGCAACGCTACGTACGATATTGAGGTTATACCAAGAGTACAAGGGAGTTATATCCGCAGTATAACCCTTTGTAACCTTCCTGTAATCTTCTGTAACTTACATGTAACCTACTGATAAATTTTTAATATATGATAATAGAAACGCAAAACTTATTTTAGATTACAGGTAGGTTACAGTAGGTTACATGGAGCTTACAATGGGTTATACCGCGAATGTAACCCCCTTCTACTCTCGGTATAACCAAAATATCGTACGCAGCGCTGCGTATGTCTATCACACGCAAAATTTTTCCCCTAATTTGTATGTGATAAGATAGTTTTGATGTTGGATATGTAAATACATAAAAATTGAGTGATATGCCTGTAAAGTCCTCAAATGAAAATTAAAAAATAAAAACTCAAGGTGATATTCTCTTTTTCTCTTTCTGTCTTCTGTCTTGTTTGCATATCGGGCAGAGAGATGACGACGGCGGCAAGACCGACGTGGGCTCCGGCGAAAGGCGGAAACGAGCAGGGAGGAACGCGAATTTTCGGCCCTTCGCAAAAGTACTCCTCCAGGGATCTCGCTTCCCATACGTCGCTGAAACCTAGGTTTGTCTTCCTTCTTTGACTGAGTGAACCCTAATCCTAAACATTCATAGGTTTAGATCTGGTCCTTCTTGTTTCTTTCACAATCGGAGGTATGCTTGCTCTTAAATTCTGATGATGATCGGCGTTTTCGTTGTTTCAGAAAGGATGGACAGGATACCCAGGACGAGTTGCAGAGGAGGAACCTCCGACAAGAGTTGGAGGAACGAGAGAGGAGGCATTTTTCCTCTAAAGATAAATCTTATACAGGTATGAAGCGTTTTTGGAAATCCTTCTCTGTCTATTTCAGCTATTTCTTATGTTAGTTTATCCTGTAAGATTACGAGACTTTTAACAAGATTTAAGTTAGATTTAACTTAAATCCAGCCAAACACCATAATTAGGTTAGATAAATCCGCCGTTAAGTTAAATTCAATTTTTGCTTGTTCTGTTAATTAAATCCGGGTTTATTAAATCCACTTATTAGTTGGATTTAACTGATTTAGCACAAGAAAAAATTATTTCAAATAGATTTATGCCCAACACCTCAAATAGATTTAATTGAATTTAACTTTAATTGAACTAAACATTATTTCAGATTTAATGATATTGATGGAGGGCATACTTAAATGCATAGGTTGTACAAAATAAAGCTCTTAAAGCTTCCAGCTATTTAATAGAATAAGAGATATCATTCACATAGGTATAAAAAAATGTTCTTTAGGCCAAGTATTATAAAGATACAAGTTCCACAAATATCAACCTTTAATTGGACCATAATTTCTGTTATAAGAAAAAGCAAGTAACATGATATTATCACATGAGAATGAATTTATTCTTCAAAAGAAGCACAGAGTACATAAATAATGACATTAACAGAGGTTATCCGAAAGATAAAATAAATATTGACACAATACAAGCAAACATAACACACTAAAATACTTTTATCACACCCAAGCTGGATATATTTACAAGCAAGGATAAGACTCAAGTTTAAATTCAATCTAATTGTGTATCCTTGACCCATTCGAAGTCATCAAAAAAACTTTGCTAGCATTGTCCTCTTTTAATACTTCATGAACCGTAATAATAGCTTCATTGAAAATGTTTGGAATAATGCTAAGCTTCGCCAAACATTCAACAGTTGTGTATGGAGAATGACAGTCCACAATTTTCTGAAATAGCTGTGCATTTTTATTGACTGCCTCTAGCAATACTTTCCTGTTTTCTGGATTTGCTCTTCTTTTATGAGGGCGTTTGTTATGACAGATGTTTACGGATGATCGTTTGCTACCACTCAATTGACCGATGTTTGTTGCGCGTTGACATCTTCATCTAATTGAACACCTGGTTCTGGACTAAGCACATCCAATTCATTGAGATAACTTACTTCAGGCATGACCATAAAATCATGAATAGGCATAGTAATTTCCTCTTCTTCAATCAGACTTGGAGAATGCTCTTGCTGGAATGTATGACTCCATTAACGGTTGCTGTATTGTCCGCATAGACTCTCTCAAAAATATCTTATTGGNTAGGCCGTTTGTTATGACAGATGTTTACGGATGATCGTTTGCTACCACTCAATTGACCGATGCTTGTTGCGCGTTGACATCTTCATCTAATTGAACACCTGGTTATGGACTGAGCACATCCAACTCATTGAGATAACTTTCTTCATGCATGACCATAAAATCATGAATAGGCATAGTAATTTTCTCTTCTTCAATCAGACTTGGAGAGTGTTGCTGGAATGTATGACTCCATTAACGGTTGCTGTATTGTCCGCATAGACTCTCTCAAAAATATCTTATTGGAAAGAATTCCTTCAAAATCATTCCAATTTTGGGTTAACCTATAAATTTGTTTCTTAAATTTTATTATAATATTTTAGTAATTTGGAATATATAACTAATATGATAACTTATATGTAGAGTTTTTTTCCCAAATTTTACATTCATATTTATTGAAGCGAGTCATTACCAATGTCTCTGTGTAAGTTGTGCCTAATCCTTTATTTAATGCATCGATCACAACCTTCTTGTTCTACCATTAAACATATTTCCACATTAAAATTGTTCGAAAAGCAACTTCACAAGAATAGCTTTATGTTCTTCCTGTCATTTTGGTGTTCTANCTGTAGAGTTTTTTTTCCCAAATTTCATCAATTGCGATCGGTTATGCATATTCATCCCCACCCCAAGCATTACAATTCGATATCTGATACGCCATCCTAAAATTAACTTTCATATTTATTGAAGCGAGTCATTACCAATGTCTCTGTGTAAGTTGTGCCTAATCGTTTATTTAATGCAACGATCACAACCTTCTTGTTCTACCATTAAACATATTTCCACCTTAAAATTGTTCGAAAAGCAACTTCACAAGAATAGCTTTCTGTTCTTCCTGTCATTTTGGTGTTCTAGTTGCACTTTTAATCTTTCCATAAATGATGTAAATATTTCATCAAGTGACGACTTTGAACTAGAGCCTTAGGGAAGTAATACCAATTTCTTTTTTATTTTCTCTTATGTTAGTAGCATAACTGACAAAGTTTAGTTAGTTTTCATTTGAGGCATATGAAAAATGAATGCTTGGAATATCATTTTTCATATGCTTCAAAGCTAACCATATTCAATTAGCCTTATTTTAAAAAAGACTCCCCTCTAAGATTAAGTGAATATGAACATTTATTTTGTATGGTATTTATATATGTAAAAAAAACTAAACGAATCTGATTTTGTGAAAAAGTCATCCTAAGTTCCTGTTTGAGTATCAGTGGTTTACTGAGTTTTAAATTTTGAGTATGGAGTGCTAATAACCCCCCCTTTAAATGATCCTAATCTCTTCTGATCCCGTACTAGCAGTTCCAAAATTATCCTAATAAATTGAATTGTTACGACTAGTGAACAAAAAAATATTTTTCACAGATATTAAATTGTAATAAGTATTTAGAAATAAGTTGGCAGTACCAAATCCGTGGATTTCCTAAATCCAGGATTTATGTTGAATTATGGGAGCCCCAGATTTAGCATCACTCAATTTTGCTTTTAGCTGGATTTAGGTTAAATCCTATAGGTTGATAAATTGAATTGTCACGACAAGCATACAAAAAATATTTTTCACAGGTACTAAATCGTACTAAGTCTATAGAAAACAGTGGGTTGTTCCGAATCCGTGGATTTCGTAAGTCCAGGATTTACGTTGATTTACGGGAGCCCCAGATTTAGCATCCCTCAATTTCACGTTTAGCTGGATTTAGGTTAAATTCAGTGCTAAATCTTATTAGAAGTGCTCTACCAAGATTTACATATTACGCTGTCATTAATTGTCATTTTTGTCGTTTTTATATTGTGCTTCAGTCCCTGGACAGCTACTAAAATTTATAATTTTTCTGCTGTGATTCCAGAGGATAGGGATAGGAGGAAAGGCGCGGGGACAGGGCAGCTTCTCCTTGAAGGTGGGAATTGCTTAACCATGGACTGTTATCTTTAAATCTTTTTTAAGAAAATTGGTTTTGTTTTATTTTGAGCAAGATGATCTTATTTGAGTTCATCCCACACCCACACTCTTGAAAACTAGGAGGAAAAAGAGATGCCGAGAATCGAATTGTTCCCCGGAGCATAGATGCTGATGACTCCGACGTTGAAGTTAAAAGTGATGATGAGAGGTGTGTATCCTTGTACATTAGTTAAGAATCTTTCAGATTTAAATCTATTAGTTTTGGAATCCATTAATGGTCACCTGCAGTTTATTTAATTAGATTTTCTCTGCTCTAGCTTGCATTATCTTGTCTGTTGAACCTGTTTACTGCAAATGTCCTCTTTTACGCTGACGAATAAGGTCTCTGGTTCCCTTATTGCTTTGGCTGTCCAATGTTATTTTCATCCTTGATTGTGGATGCATTTGGTTCATTTTAAAATATGTTAAAAAACTGGAAGAATTACACACATACCACTTAATTTTTATGCATTTACTTATTTAACAACTATACTTCTTTTTTTACATTCATACCACCTTACGTATGCATAAGTAGGTGTGTTTTACTTTTTAAAATTTAAAATGGTGCCATTTTTTATGTGATATGAAAGATTTGGTGCTATAAATGTGAAAAAGTAAGATTAGGTGTTAGATATGTAAATAACTAGGAATTGAGTGGTATGTATGTAAATGCTTAAAAAAAATTATTTTGTTATTATTGCCTGCTTATCTCTCCAGTCATTATCTTGGAACATTTGCGAGGCTAGGTAAAGAACTGAAGCCTTGAGTACTTGGTTTGAATACCTCTGCTATTAGAAGTTGGTTTGTAGGCTGGTTTCTATTCTGTAATCAGGGGAGGTCTGTACTACACCTTTAATTTACATATCTAAATAAATAATTTTTAATGTGGGCGTGCTGATGGAGATAGTGTTCTCTATTGGGTTATTTGTCTATGAAGAATGGAACTATGAGCAACTTTAATAGAATTATGCATTGAACTAAGTGGTTTTATTTAGTTAGCGACTCGGAAATTAACATTAAGATTAGATGTCACCGTGAAGTGACTGAAAATTGTACTAATGCCTAATTAAACAATGTGCATGATTGGAGCAACTGCTAATTATCACTACTGCTCAACAATTTGGATGGTTTTTACTTTCCATCTGTAGTCCTTAAAGTGAATTTTTCTCTAGCTTTATTGTTCAATTGAATAGCCAAAATTTTCCCTTTCTTTTCCTCTTTTTTATCATGTGGTTGGTTGTGATCCTATTTATTTATTTAGCATTCTTTTGTTCTAAGTTGTTTGTATGTCCTAAATTATGTCTCTTCAACCTTGTGAATATGAAAATTTTTTTGTATTCTTCTCTCAAAATTTTTTCAATTTAGTAATGAGTAAAATTTTTTGTCCATCTTCCCCCTCTAATCTTTATCTTTCACATCTTCTTAGAATTCTAAGTCGTTCCCATCATTCCTCTAAGGATTTTTTTTTTTAAACAATTATGATGAATAACATTAAATGGCCTTAGAAAGAAGACCCTCCTTTGTGTACGTTGCCTTGAATCATGTTCCCATGGGAACTTTGACATCAAGCAAACCATCTTTTTAGTATTGAGTAAGATTAGCATGGGAGCTAAAACTGAAGATGTGAAAGACAAGAAAAAATGAAAACAGATAGGTTTCAGAGAAATCTTTGTCAGTCCACTACAAATCTTTTAAATATTCTAGGCCCAAGTTCTTATTTTGTAAGGTAGTAAGGAGCGTTGACGTCTATTGAGGGCATCAACAACTCGATTTTGAGAACCAGATTTCTGTTTACGCACAAAACTAAACTTTTGTAGAAAAAGTACCCGACTGACATGCATTCAATTAATGTTTCTGTGTTTGGGAAATTCTAGTACTTGATGATCACTACTCAGAACAAAGTCTTGATGGAGAAGATAATGTGCTTACTGTTTGAGTGCATGAACCACGGCATAGGTTTCCTACTTATAGACCGATTACTTCTGTCTAGCGATACTTAGTTTGTTTCTGAAAATTCAATCTGATGGTCTTCTTGGGACAGGACTGCTCCAAACCCTATTGCTGTGGCGTCTGTGTCCACATGAAATGGCTTGTAGAAGTTGGGAAGGTTAAGTACTGGAGCAGTGCCAAGGGTCGTTTTTATTCCTTGAAACTATTCTGTCGCCCTTGGTTCACTAGAAGACGTTGGATTTGAGGCAATCAGTTATTGGCGCCATTATCATGCTGAAACCCCTTATAAATCTGTGGTAAAAAATTGTCAAATTATGAAATCTTTGAATATTATAAAAAGGCTTTGGTGTTGGCCATTGTTGAATAGCCTCAACCTTGCAAGGATTGAATCGACTCCCACTGGCCAAACTATGAACTTGTGGAGTTGCAAATTCACATTTTGGCACATTCAATTATGAACTTGGAGAACTTGAAAGATCTTGGTTAAGCGTTGAACGTGCCCATGAATAGAAGTGCTATAGACTAATATGTCATCAAAATAAATAACAGAGAAATAACCCATAAATGATTTAAGTACCTCGTTCATGAGCCTCATGAAAGTACTTGGTGCGTTATACATTTGAAGGGCATGACCTTCCATTCATACAAACCTTTATGGGCTTTAAGGCCGTTTTCGATTCGTCACCAAGGCGGATGAGGATTTGATGATACCCACTACGTAAATCTGGTTTAGAGAATATTGTAGACCCAACCAGTTTGTTGAGCATGTCTTCCAACCACAGCATAGAGAAGCTATATGTGATAGTAATCTTGTTAATAGCTCTACTGTCTATATATGTGTCAGCTCCCTTCTTTCCTAGGTACAAGTTGTGTCTGGACGGCGCAAGGACTGAAACTGTGTTGTATCAACTGTTTTTTTACCAGTAAATCTACAATTCTTTGCAGGATCTGGTGTTCTATTGGGCTCATTCTATACTGTGGCGGGCTGGGTAGTGTAGCACCCGGAGAGAAATCAATTTGGTGCTGGATGGCTTGCAGCGGTGGGAGTTTTGGAGGGAGTTCAGCTGGGCATACTTTGCTGAATTGCTGCTGTAATTTTCGAATTGGTTCAGGTAGGGCAGTGGAGTCAAGTTCTAAATTCATTTCAGAAACCACAAGAGCATGCACAGCAGATGCTTCCTTGTATGAACTAACTAAATCAGCACCCTTAACAACATATTTTGCTGTTGGATAAGTTCATAGGAACTGGAGAAACAGGTGACATGAGCTTGAGCTTTCTACTCTTCAACTTAAATGCATAAACATTCTGACGACAATCATAAATGACACCCATTTCAAATTGCCATGGTCTGCCCAATATGAGATGGCAAACATCCATTTCAAAACGTTGCAAAGCATTTCACATACAAAATGCTTCCCAATGGAATAAGTGATTTGACACATATCCAAAACTAATATATTAACACCCTTCTTTACCCAACTAATCTTATAATATTTTCAGTGCAACTGCCGTCTATGAGTAGGTCACAAATCTTACCATTTATAGCATCTAGTTTGGAAAATAGCTTGTCTTTGGGAGGTTGTAGGTTGCCTTGTAGCTATTAGCAACTTCTCTAGAATGAACACTAAAGTTTGTTTTTCATCTTCCAGCACTTCTACCACTTCGTCATTTTTTGTGCTATGAGGTTCATTTAATCATCTTCAATTTCGCCTTCCAAGAGCTGCACTGCTGTTCGGATGGGCATTCATTGGACTTGTGATCAGGTTGAAAACATCGAAAACACTTTGGTTTTGTAGGTTTTAGATAAGGGTTTTCTTTAACTGGTGCCTAGGGCTTATTTATGGGTTTGGTGTCAGCACATGCTTTGGTTTTATAGGAAGCAGTGAATTGGTGCTGAAGGGANGTTTATCCTGTAAGATTACGAGACTTTTAACAAGATTTAAGTTAGATTTAACTTAAATCCAGCCAAACACCATAATTAGGTTAGATAAATCCGCCGTTAAGTTAAATTCAATTTTTGCTTGTTCTGTTAATTAAATCCGGGTTTATTAAATCCACTTATTAGTTGGATTTAACTGATTTAGCACAAGAAAAAATTATTTCAAATAGATTTANTGGGTTTATTAAATCCACTTATTAGTTGGATTTAACTGATTTAGCACAAGAAAAAAATATTTCAAATAGATTTATGCCCAACACCTCAAATAGATTTAATTGAATTTAACTTTAATTGAACTAAACATTATTTCAGATTTAATGATATTGATGGAGGGCATACTTAAATGCATAGGTTGTACAAAATAAAGCTCTTAAAGCTTCCAGCTATTTAATAGAATAAGAGATATCATTCACATAGGTATAAAAAAATGTTCTTTAGGCCAAGTATTATAAAGATACAAGTTCCACAAATATCAACCTTTAATTGGACCATAATTTCTGTTATAAGAAAAAGCAAGTAACATGATATTATCACATGAGAATGAATTTATTCTTCAAAAGAAGCACAGAGTACATA
>JXCR01082918.1:56038-84653 GCA_002079205.1 Phalaenopsis hybrid cultivar
AGCACCCCATTAAATGTTCATCATGTATTACACTTTTCATCTACTGCACATTCAAGCATAGATGGGGATACTAAAATGTATTAGACTTTGATTTAGGTTGGGTTCTCTTTACAGGGTCTTACTATTGCTTTCTGAAGAATTTTGTTTTTATGATTTGAATTTGTGACAATTTGACGCGATAGAGGCAAAGCTAAAAATCAAAGCTACAGAAGAAAGAAGTGAATGTTGCATTTTATTCTAATAGGGAAGAGGCAATATTTTGTCACGACTTGGGTTGGTGTTTAGAATTAAATAAGGTGGGAACAACGGTTGGACGGTATTAACATCTAACCATACACATTTTGAAAACTTCCAATACATATAAAAGAACAACTAATCCACAAAGTACAATAAAATCTAAAGCATTCAGAAACAATAACATTCAAAAATAACATCTCAAGCTAGTACCAAATATTATATTAATTTATGAAAGAAAAAATAAAGAGAAACCATCATCATAACAAATATACATAGCTGCAGTGGTCCTCATCTAGTAAACAATGTCTCATCTATCAGACATAACAATCTAAAATTTTCTTTCTCATGAAAGAAAACATTAATTGCAACCATAAGTATATCTTAGTGAATAATTATAATATAATATGCATTAAATTATTATACTATGCTATGCATGAATGAGTAAAATAAAATGTAGTTCATTTCATTAAAATTTTAAAATTATCCTTTCTCATTTCACTTTAAGTATTACTTATTTGCCAATTTAATATCTTTAATAGTCAACACAAGATTGCCGTCATATCCGAATGTATCCTTAAAAATGTGCCCGAAGGCTCCCTCGAAAATGTGTCCGAAGACACCTTCAAAATTGTACCCTAAAGTACTCCTTTATCATTTCCTTTAACGTGCACGGATACATTGCATCTCCTGTCAGTATCATCTAAGGTTTATTCTGCATGACTTAAGTATTTACTTGTCATTTCATTTCTTTTATATTAGCGCCTTTTAAATACATTAAACATTCTTTTTCCCTTTTCACATTCATTTCCTTTAATTCTTAAGATACAACATGCATAAAATATATGTCTAAAGAATTAAAGAAATTCTTTATTTAATAAACTTTAAATTTAATGCATATAAGAAAAGGGTTACTTATTTTGCTTAGCTTGCTTGCCAAACTGACTCCTGAACCCCTAATTTTCTAGACTTAAATGTGCTTCAACATAAATTGTAGTTAAATATTAATATTTTATTAATATCAATTCCTAATTAATTATAATAAACTTTCCCTTTTCACTCCCTAGTTTATTAATATTTAATAAACTTTAAATTTTATGCATATAATGGTTACTTACTTTGCTTAGCTTGCTTGCCACACTGACTCCTAAACCCCTAATTTTCTAGGCTTAAATGTGTTTCAACCTAAATTTTAGTTAAATATTAATATTTTATTAATATCAATCCTAATTAAGTAAACTAAACTTTAATTTAAGACATACCTTATCTTTTAAAATTATCCTTCTTCTTCCTCAAATCCAAGGGATTAGTCGACCTTCTTCGTCACTTTCTAACACTAATAAAATTTAATAACATTAATTAATTAACTTAACTAATTTCGTCATTAATTTCATTAATGCCACAAGGTTTAACATGTACCTTATAGGCTTTCAAGTCGATCTCTTCCCTTTCCCGCTCGCTTCACAACTTTCCTCCTTCAAAACCGAAATCTCTTAATTAAAGTCTTGATTAAATTGACATTACATTTATACGCTCACACACACTCACACACGCTCACACACACTCACACACACTCACAAATTCATTAAATAGCTTAATAAATACCTTAATATACCTTAAAATCCTTTGGTTGTCCAACTCTTCCCCTTCCCTCGAAATCTTCCACTACGATACCTAATTTAAAATCATAAATTTTAATTTTTATATAATAACCCATTTATTAAATAAAAATGTTATATAATTAAAAATTAAATGATTCAATGACTTATCTTAGGATTTGGTCAAGAGCCTTAAGACTCATGCTCGAAGCTCACCCATTTCTCCTTTCGGTCTCGGATCGATCGCGCGAGTTTTGTTCCTTGGGTCTTGTCTCACCCCAACAGAGCACGCTAGCTCTCTCTTTTGCACGCTAAGACGACACCTGCGATCTCCTCCTTGCTTTGTGTGAGCGCATCACAAATGCCTTCTCCTCTTTCTTTTCTTTTACACGACTCGACAACTCTAAAGCACACAGAGACTTCGGTTCTTCTTCCTCCTCTTCTATGCGAGTACAATGCCGATGAGTGCTTTTTTCCTCCTTCGGCCTCGGTTTGACCCAACAGAGCTGCGCACGACTTCGACAACTCCAAGCAACCATGCTAAGAAGAGAGAGCATAAGGTGGTGGAGCCAACATGTCCAACACTGACTGAAGAGGTGGGAGTAGGGATAGGGGTCGGTAATGAGGAAAGTGATAAGAGAAAAAGAAAAGGAAGAAGGCTGAGGCAAATAACACTGATGTGCAGTATGCGAATGATAGTGCTAGGGTAGTAGAGGAGGAGGAGGAGGAGGANTTTTGATGCGATAGAGGCAAAGCTAAAAATCAAAGCTACAAGAAGAAAGAAATGAATGTTGCATTTTATTCTAATAGAAAAGAGGCAATATTTTGTCACGACTTGGGTTGGTGTTTAGAATTAACTAAGGTGGGAACAACGGTTAGACGGTATTAATATCTAACTGTCCACATTTTGAAAACTTCCAATACATATAAAAGAGCAACTAATCCACAAAGTACAATAAAATCTAAAACATTCAGAAACAATAACATTAAAAAATAACATCTCAAGCCAGTACCAAATATTATATTAATGTCTGAAAGAAAAAGTAAAGAGAAATTATCATCATAACAAATATACGTAGCTGCAGTGGTCCTCATTTAGTAAACAAAGTCTCATCTATCAGACATAACAATCTAAAATTTTCTTTCTCATGAAAGAAAATATTAATTGCAACCATAAGTATATCTTAGTGAATAATTATAATCTAATATGCATTAAATTATTATACTATGCTATGCATGAATGAGGAAAAGAAAATGCAGTTCATTTCATTAAAACTTTAAATTTATCCCTTCTCATTTCACTTTTAAGTAATACTTATTTGCCAATTTAATATCTTTAATAGTCAGCACGGGATTACCGTCATATCCGAATGTACCCTTAAAAATGTGCCGGAAGGCACTCTCGAAAATGTGTCCGAAGACACCCTCAAAATTGTACCCGAAAGTACTCCTTTATCATTTCCTTTAACGTGCATGGACACATTGCATCCCCTGTCAGTATCATCTAAGGGTTATCCTGCATGACTTTAAGTATTTACTTATCATTTCATTTCCTTTATATTAGCTCCTTTTAAATACACTAAACATTCATTTTCCCTTTTCACATTCATTTCCTTTAATTCTTAAGATACAACAAATATAATCATAACAAATATAATCTACAAAATGTTTTGTAGATTATAAATGTCGAGCGCGTGTCAGAAAATTGAAATATGAAGTTGTGCAAAATAAGGGGCCAACATATTTACGTCTACCCTTTGAAGACGCCAGGGCCCTAGAAAAGAAGCATTTGAAAGATAGAGAAGGTAGAATAATTAAGCCAACTTCAATGTAGATACGCTTTCTTAGCATTGTACCTACAATGTGGTCTACCATACTTTTGCCTATTCCGCTTAAGAATAACTTTGGAAAGTATTTAGAGGTTGTTCATGCTACAACTATTTAAAGAGATCAAAGGCAATTCTAGTTGTATAGAGGTTGTCTCTTTTCAGAGTTCTAAGAGAGTCTTATTCTTGCCCTAGGGTTTTCTCCATTAGCCCTCTTATAAAGAATATTCTTGAGCATTTTCTTTGATAATTTGAGAGGATTGTAAGAGAGAAATATTATGTTTATTCTACGCGAGAGATTGTCGTAGAGTTGAATTATACAGGGAGAAATCCATTGTATTGCAAGGAATGATTGGCTTAGTTGTAAGTTTTATGTACTTTCGTATATTGTACCTTTGATATTCTCAATAAAACTTTTTTTTTTGTGTTTTGTCACTTCATGCATTATAGTTAAATTCACTTTCATGCTTCTATGATGTAAAGCTTGGGATAATTTTCATTATTTCTCCCATGTGTTTTTCCCCAAAATATTTTTTGTGCTATGAATTATGCTAGTAGATGTGCTAATCTTTTGATCGTCGTTTACTTCTGATTTGGTCAATTAGGGTGTTAAAACCTCCTGTAATCTAAAACTTCTAATCATTGTTCTGAAAAACAAGTAGGTTAACTCACAATAACCTAGGGGAAAATATATAATGTTATTAAGAAATTGCGACCTACATAGGGGATTAGAGAATTCCTGAGAAACAGTGCATGGTTAAGTCCCCTTAAAAGTAAAAAGGTTTCTAACGCTTCTTATGACCTAGACATAGCCTAAGGAAAAGTTATCTCTAGTTGTCAACAATCACATTGGAAAATCAAAGGAAACACATCAAGGAATCACTGGACCAATGTTACGAAATCATGAGCCTCGTCACCTCTTAAAAATCTCAAGAATTTTCATGTTATTTTTTGATTTTTGCATTAGAATTTTATAACATTTTACTTTTTGCAAATGTGAATCTTCAAATTGAACTAAGTGATGTAGAGTAGTAGACCAGAACATGTTAGAAAAGTTAGCATGTTTCATTGTGAGATCAATACGCAGACTCAAATTTCATATATTGTGTAATCAAAACATATACTTGTGTAGTTGACTGATTGCTTTGCAGCAATTTCGGACATCAATCAACTACCTCATTTGTGTAGATTAGGTTTCATGACAATCTGTGATGACGAAACTATGAGAATTTTGATAGGCTGCATCATCATTCCCACATCAATATACTTTTAAGCTCAAAGTGACAAATTTTTATAATATAAAAATTCAATCGAATTTCACAATACAAAATCGTAAATTGCTACTACTACATAGTGAGTAATTAACGATCTAATGACTTGCCTTAATTGAAAGTGCTCTACTTTTATACAGAGGGAGAATTAACTATAGGAACTTGCACCTATAGGAAATATTGAACTCCAGATAATAAAATCCTGACAAAAAGAGAGCAAAATCTCTAGACAATATCTTATATACAATTTCAGCTGCAACTTAATTAACATTGCAGATTGTCATGACTATGAGTTATTGTAGATCTTGAGTTGTGTGATATCTCCCATTCCTCCACAACCGCCGGCTATTAGACCGTCACTCTATAACCCCATTATATATTGCATTATTTCAGAAAATAAATTCATGACAAATTAAAAAAAAACATAGAATTAAAGAAACACAGTTAAAAACATTCATTAAAAATCCAATATTCATTCAACAAGTGATAAAATCACCAGTCATTTAATCGACCGACAGCGATGCCGTACTCATCCCATCCGCTTTTGATGGCCACGCAGTCGTCGCCGGACACGATGTAGGAATCTTCGATTCGGACCTGCGAGCACGAATCTGGTAGCAGGGGAGAGATTTATACAACGAAAATGGAGGAATGGGGTTTATGGGAGGGGGGAAACAGAAGAGAGGAACACCTGGATTTATGCCATCAGTGTTTGGAGAATTGACTGGAGCAGAGATTGTTATGCCTTTCACTATGATGTTGCTGTAAATTGTTGTGATGGAGAACAGAGATGAGGAAATAGGAGGAAGGAACTGACAGGGAATGTGAAAATTTTCATCTTTTTGAAGAAATCAAACCTGCTATAAACTGGATGGATGTTCCAGGATGGAGAGTTGAGGAAGACGAGATTTGATATGAAGATCTGATCAGAGTGTTGGAGTTCAACAAGGTAGCCCCGGGTGTACTTGAGCTGCTTGTGATGGAACTTCGCCCACCAGGAACTTCCCTGGCCATCAATGGTTCCGTTGTCACCTGGAAAAAAGGCATTCTTTTTGTGATGATTGAAGAGAAAAAGATTCAGACTTTACATAGTTTTTGTCCAAAGCTTCCAACTTTGTTTGACAGGCTGAAGAAGACAGCGCAAATAAAAGGGGGATTTTGATGACAAAAGGTGAATAGGAACTCAAATTACCAGTGATAATTACATCAGTGAGGTTGGATCCCATTATGAAGCTGCTGAATCTTCCCCCAGGAGCATCTCTTCCGCGGCCGTAGGAGGGCAATGGATCGATGATCGGCCATTCATTTATATCCTGCGCAAATAATCGATTCTCAAGCTTAATCGTTCATGTAATAAGATGAACATGGTGAAATAGCAAAAAAGTTGGATTTTGATGACATTGCACAATTTGTCCCAAGCTTAACATTTATCAAATCTTGAATGATAGAGATAAATTGATTCATACGCGATTTAATAAAAGCACAATCTTGTCTATGGATCAACTATAATCTTTGCTTATAATAGGGTTTATTGAAGTGGCTTATTATGTACAAAAATCTCAAACTCTAGAAGCAAGTTTTTGGCAATAGTTTCCTTTGACCCTTTTGCCAAGGCCCCATGTTTCGAAGAAACAAACAATTTTGCTCATTGTTTTCTCTTCTTCACTTGTGATTTCAAACATCTTAACACGCCAATGAGTGCCCTCACAAGTCTCCACTAAATTAGGACACCATGCATTCTAATTATTTACATCCTAAATCACTTTGGGTCACCGTACTTCTTAATTTTAAATTTCATGATCATCATATTCCCAACAAATCGTAACTCCAATAATAATTGATAGAAAAAGAGTATGGTTCTCTTTCTGCTATGAAACTTAAAAAATTTAGCATAAATTATGACGAACCATCGTGTAGTTAGCCTAAATGTTAGCATGACAAATCACCAAATATCTCGAACAAAAATAATAATATTTTCTAAATGAATTGTCATTGTACTACGAAAGCATCAACCTTAATCTAGCGGGACTTGATATTTATATATGCTCTCCATCACTAGATTCCTTACTCACCATCATTTTTTTTTCTCTTTTAAATATTGCTCTTCTTCCTCAAGATGCACTATTCCCAAGTGTGCATCCATGCTTCTTCAACTTTTGATGCTCTTCTATGAACTCCATTTATTAAATTTTTATCATAGCATATAGTGGCTTATTTTCTATAGTCTAAAACATTAGCATTAGATTCTATGATTAAAAAAAAATCTGTAAAATTTAAAACCTTTTTAGATGTCTCTTGAGGCATCTAGGCATTTCTCAATGAGTGATAACAAAAATATACATAATATGTTGAAAAAGCTTAATTTCTATCTCACATAAAGGTTGACCCTACCGTAACTTAAGATGGGGCCCACCCTTTTGATGTTACTGATCAAGTCAAACCCAATTAGATTTGAAATAAACTAACTAGAAAATACTTTGTTGCTCATTTCAAAATTCAAAATAAGCTTCCAAGGTCATCCACTACGATACCTAATTTAAAATCATAAATTTTAATTTTTAATATAATAACCCATTTATTAAATAAAAATGTTATATAATTAAAACTTAAATGATTCAATGACTTACCTTAGGATTTGGTCTAAGAGCCTTAAGACTCATGCACGAGGCTCACCTCTTTCTCCTTTTGGTCTCAGATCGGTCGCGCGAGTATTGTTCCTTGGGTCCTGTCTCACCTCAACAGGGCACGCTAGCTCTCTCTTTTGCACGCTAAGACGACATCTGCGATCTCCTCCTTGCTCTGTGCGAGCACATCGCAAATGCCTTCTCCTGTCTCTTTTCCTTTGCACAACTCGACAACTCTAAAGCACACAGAGACCTCGGTTCTTCTTCCTCCTCTTCTATGCGAGTACAATGCCGTGAGTGCTTTTTTCATCCTTCGGCCTCGGTTTGACCCAATAGAGCTGCGCACGGCTTCGACAACTCCAAGCAACCATGCTAAGAAGAGAAAGCATGAGGTGGTAGAGCCAGAAGGTCCAACATTGACTGAAGAGGTGGGAGTAGGGGTAGGGGTCGGTAATGAGGAAAGTGATAAGAGAAAAAAGAAAAGGAAGAAGGCTGAGGCAAATAACACTGATGTGCAGTATGCGAATGATAGTACTAGGGTAGTAGAGGAGGAGGAGGAGGAGGAGGAGGAGAAAAGCGGCGTCGTTGACTCCTTTCTTCGTCTAGGGCACAAAGTTGCGCACTAAATCGGTGACTTCCCTCCTCTTCTTCCCTGCACAAAGTTGCTCTCCTTCTCCTATGGTTTCTTCTTCCTTCCTCGGCTAGGGCACAACCTTCTTTCTTGATCTTTCCGCTCTCCCTCTTGTTCGCTCTTCCGTTTCAAATGAGAGGAAGTGTGGAAGGAGCGAGAGTTAAGCATTCTGCAATGGGTACTACCTTTCTAACCAACAATTATTTTATTATTATTATTATTATTATTATTTTATTCTTTTTTTCAGTTATTGCATATTTCTTACTTGATTGGAAATAAATGAACTAATTGTCATCTGTAATATACATTGTTGTTTTTTTAAAAACAGACTTTATTTTGAGTTGGTATTTTGTTCAGAAGTTTTCTGGCTTGTTGGTTTTCTAAAATTATAAGATAAAGAACTTTTTATTGAGCTTTACATTGGTGCTGTAGAAGCTCTCTTATTGTAATCTTTTGTGTGATGTAGCATATTCTGATGTCTCGTGTTGATTATTATGCTTATGATAATTTTAAATGCATGAAAGCTAGGTTATGATCCTTAAATAATCTATAATTATATACTTTTGGTTTGGAATGCATTTTTCTAGTTTGAATGTACTGTATTGCATATTGATGAAGGAAAACCTCATTTACTTAAATATATGTTCTTACTTAATGTTTGCTTGGTTATAAGATGAAGCCTAAGCTTGATTTTTTGTCCATTTTGTTTTTCTGTCTATCTTGAAGTCTAAAGCGTTGGCATGCCAACCCATCATCTCACCTTACACAACGTGTAAATTATTAGGTTCAATGTTCTACCTAGGCCCTAGTTTTCAAGTATGGTTAAAAATATTACTTCTATTATTTTGGCTGTCCTATAGTTTGAACAGTTTCAAATTTTTCTTCCATGATATCTGTTGGTAGGGCTTATAAGAATGTTGAGCTTAATCCTGACCTATAACTCTTGCTTCAGGGATGAATACTTGTCATGTCATGTATTATTGCTGCTCTACATTATATTTCAATCTTAATTCTGTGTATGTTGGTGAAGCATTCTTTCCTCTCATCATCTAATTCTTCCTCCCACCCAATTTTTTGTCTTTTACTCTTATAAATACTTGGATTTCTTCGTCTCTTTTTGCAATATATCACTCATTCTAGTTTATTTATTCTATATATTTGGTTATCTATGTTTTCCATTAAGTTTATTATTCTTTCTCCATTTAGTGTGTGACATATCATGCTGAGTTTATATTAAATATTAGCTTGAATAATCTTACGTTTCCCATGGAGAATCAGGAATACATTTCAAGTGCTATTAGGCTTGTCAGTTCTTAGAGCTGTGAAACAACCAAATGGAGCTGAGCGACGAGCATCTTTTTTATCTATTTATTTTTTTATCCTTTTTTAGTTGAAATTGAACGTCACAGTGTCTAAAAACCCCTTTCAATCTTATTTATTTTGTTTTTATTGAGCTTGGGCCAAAATTGCCGACCCCAAATGCTTGTTGTTTTTGTTGAGATTGGGCCAAAATTGAACATTAATCAAGTCTAGCTAAATACAGTTTAGATGCTTGATTCTCATTATTGATATAATTCCTTCGATTGTTTTTTTTTCACAAAGAAATGAATCTTATAATCTTAATATGTAATTAGTTTCTTTTTTTTTTCCAGAATTCAATTATTACTAAGAAACAAAATATAATGAAATGGAACTATTTAATCATTTGTTTAATTTGAGCTTCTATCTTATTATTCCTATAATGTGTACTTCCATTAAAATGTTATTTGTTTCAACAACTTATATTTATTAAATAAGGTTCTAATAAAAAATTGATTGAGCATTTAGTTAACTTGATTGTTAAAAAAACACGGTCATTATTCAACCTTATTCAATTATTATCTGAATATATTTAACATAAATGGGCCTTAAGAGCAAAAGAGTGCTCAAGCTTTACTGCTATCTATGGTTGAACTTTATTAATTATGTTTAGGATGGATCAGTTGTCTTTTTAAACGAGTATAAACAAGCTTTCCATTGAATGTATTAGTTTGCTTCACTCTTGTTGGTCGTATCACAATATTTTTTTTGTCTCATCTTTTATTTTTTTTTCGCAAATGAAAATGACAAGCAAAGTTTTAACTTCTATTTTATTCTTAGAATCCACTAAATGCTCTTTTATTGGGTTTTGTTTTTCTCTCTTTTGGTAAAGTTCGTTTCTTGTTGTTAGTGATGATGATGATGATGATGAGGATGACACGGAAGCTTTACTGGCTGAGCTTGCGAGGATTAAAAAGGAGCGAGCTGAGGAGAATCTTCGCAAGGTGTGCTCTTGACTCTTATTCCATTGTCAAACATGCTTTTCTTTGTCAATAGAATCTTCTCCAGTTAATAGGCGATATTTTCCTGCTTTTCATTCGGAACACAATTTTATGTTGAAGGTCAATTTTGTTTTAGGAAAATATGCAAAATAACTGGACTTTTTATATATCAAGTTTAGAATTCAGTAAGCAATGCTGCATTTGTTAGATAGAATGGACACAATTTCTGTATAGTGAGCCTAAATTTTACGAGTCCTTCAAACTATTGGTTTCATAAAGTTTTTAGCCATATATAATGCATAGGAAATATTGAAATAGAATAAATAAAGTTTTCAATTTTGGATCAAAATTGAACCTCGTAAGTGTTTTGCAGTAGTGTTGGTTGTATTTGTACAAGAGTAATTTCACAAAATGTTTGAACCATTCTTATCTAGATTCAACTTCTTCCGCAGTTGGCATGGTTTCTTTCAGCTCTGCGAGGTAGATATTTTGTCAACCTTTAGTATTGTTGACCTTTTGGTATGCTTTTTGAAATGTACCAGAAAATTTTGCTTAGTTCCTGAAGACCTCCTTGACATGATTTTTCCATTTTTTAGGATCTGTGTGTTGGATGCAACTGCAAATTGGTTGCTGGTTTGCAATATTTTCCACCTTGTCTTGTTTCATGTCATTTGGTTAACTTTTTTATTTTTTTAACTTCCTCAATTCTTTTTTTTTTTTTTTAGCAAATCAAAGGTGGTAGTGGAATCAGATGTAGTTCTTTTTTTTTTCTTTTCTTTCGATGAATATAAATGTTCTTGGAACCATAAAGATCCTACTTTTGAATGACAAATATCTGAAACAAGCATTAATTAAAATTCATTATTAAAGAATAAAGTTAGAGTTACATCTGATTTTTCCCAATTGGTTGTATTGGCCTTTTATAAAGCTAAAACTAGTTGAAAAGGTACCGACATAGGATTAACCCAACCAGGCCAGATTGGTCACTAATAAGTTATCGCATAGAAACTATAGACTTGGTCACAATCCGCCATGCTTTGCCATTGCACTATGGTGATCTGTCGCAACCTTTGTTATATTTGCCTTTTTCGCCTCAACAACCAATTGCTCTCAAAATATTTTACTGTGATTGATGTCACTTAGGTGTGTTAAAAAATTGACCCGATGCTAATTCTACTCGAACTTGAACAAAAAAAATTAGGTTTGGGTTGGCTTGATTAATTTTTGAGTGGGCTCTGGTCCAAAATCCTAACACGTTTGATTTTTTTGGGGTCGGGTTCCGGTTGACTCGCTTATCTAAAATTGACTCAAAATTGACCCACCAACTTAAATTTGACCCGAACTTGACTCAAAATTAACTAAAGTTTTGACCCAAATAACTTGTGCATATATTAAATTGACTATGCGGGTCGGGTTTGGGTCGGTCGAGTTAAAGGCACATCGCGTTCAATTTTAAACTTTTTGATCCATTTAATATTTTGGTCGGGTTCGGGTCGCATAGTTTTGGGTCAACCTAAAGATGACTCATGAACCCGATTTGACATCCCTATCATAACTCGAGTGGGGGGTAAATGATGATTCCTTATGTCCTAATTTTAATATCTAATATATGCTAACCATTTCAACCAAAAATACCCATTACTTGTTAAAAACCTCATTGCTAAAGAGTAGGGATCAACTAGCTGGACTAATCAGACGGTGCCACATATGAAGGTTTGGGTTTCAATGACACAATATTTGCATAATAACTCATTAATGGCTTTGGCACATAGGTCTGACCCGAATCTGACCCATGAGCCCAATTTGTAATCCCTATCATAACTCAAGTGGGGGGTAAAAGGACGATTCCTCTTGTCCTAACCTTCAATATCTAGTATATGCTCAACAATTCAGCCAATAAAACCAATTACTTGTACAAACCTCATTACTAAAGATTAAGGATCAATTAACCGGACTAGGTTCCAGGTATGATTGTTTGGGTTTCATTGACTTGATATTTACATAACAAGTCATTGATGGCTTTGGGACATGGGAGAAGAGAGAAATGGAAAGGTTTATGAAAAATTTTAGATTTTTGCTAGCAAGGGCCCAATTTATAAGTGCGTACAAGTTGAATAAAAAATAATCTAATAAATAGTATTATATCACTCAATCAATAAATAAAAATGCAATGATTGATGGTGGCAATAAAATAGAAAGAGTTTCCCTTGGTTTACTTCTTTTCCAATTCTAATTGCCAAGACTTGGAACTCATAATAGCAAAATCAGATTCATATTAATATAAAAATTTAAAAAATATTATATCATAATAGAAAGTGCATGGAGATTGCATTGCATGAACTGAGATTAAGAACCTCAAGAATTATTTGACTTAAGTTTTCCAGAGCTTCGTTTTTAGAAAGCTTCAAACGTGTTGTTTGACTATATCTTTCTTACTGATTTTTAGATGTTGCTGTGATTGGAAGTAGCTTTTTACAACTAAATCCACTAGATTTTGCAAGTTATAGGGAATCAGTTTTCCTGCTTTTCAAAAGCAAAACAACCTTTAATACAAGGGTGTCAATTCGGGTCACCGAGTCGGATTCGGGTTTGATCCGAAAATGATCCGACCCGAATAAGATCAACACGAACCCGAGGTTAACTTGCTAACTCGAACCTGACTCGAAATTTTGTGCTTATTTGGGCAATGTTTGGGTTTTCGGTTTCAACCCGAACCCGGCCCGAATAATAAACGTTGTCGAATTTTTTGACCCGAACCGGACTCCAAAAATATTCGGGTCAACCTTAACCCAGATTTTTCGAGTGGAGTTCGAGTCATGTTGGCGTGTTGGGTTAATTTTTGACACACTTGCTATAATATCCATAACTTTCAAAATAATATGCTCTTTTCTATAATAATTCTATAAATATTATTACAGGTACCTATATTCAATCCCAAATGTACTCTTAAAAGACATTTGGAACAGAGAAATTATCAAAATTTTGATGTGAAATTTGTGTGTTGTTTTAACTTCAATCCTAAATCCCATAATATTTATAGCCAAATGAAGTTTATTAGTGTTGTTTAAATGCTTGTGCTTTAGAAATATAATTTTAACATTCTAATTTATAATCCAAGAGGAATTAACAAATAAATTAAATTATGACTAATTCAAAAGGAAAAATTTTTTATAAATAAAAATAGTTGGCGGTTGAATAATAATGTGCAAGAGAAGATAAAATATTATAAGTTGTGTTATAAATATTGGTTTAAATTTTGAAACTTAGAGAACCGAGAAATATATAAGGTGACCCGTAGTGAGTTTACGAGAACAATTTGTGATGCTAAGAATTCTTCTTTTAGTGATTTTTATAATATATTAGATACTAAAGAGCTTGAAAGATATATGTATAAAATACCTAAACAAAGAGAAAAGAAAATTAAATATTTAATTCAAATAAAGTGTATTAAAGATGAAATTCAAAAGTACTTTTTTTGGAGGAAGATGTTCAACATAGGTGAGTGAGCTATTTTGATAAACTTTTAAATGTAGTTTTTGAAAATATGATCAAGCTTAGTGCTGTTATTATTGTTAATAATAATAAGACATTTTATTTTTATCGTCACATTAGTGAAAAGAAAATTGTGGAGGCTTTAAAGAAAGCCTAGGGTGGAAAATTAACATGACTTGATGATATTCCTATTGAAGTGTGGAAATATTTAGGAGATTTGAGAGTTTTTTGGCTTACTAAACTCTTTAATATTTTTTTAAAAACTAAAAAGATGCCTGAGGAATGAAGGAAGAGTATTTTGGTCATCACGTTCAAGAATTAAGAGGATGCACAAGAATGTGCAAGTTACAGAGGAATTAAGTTAGTATGTTATACTTTAAAATTATAGGGGAGGGTAATTGAACATAATTTAAGACATGATACAAATATTTCTCATAATCAGTTTGGATTTATATTGGGCAAGTCTACCATGAATGTTACACATTTATTGAGAGGTTTGATGTAGAAGTACAGAGAGTAAGAAGGATCTACACATGAATTTTATTGATTTAAAAAAAGCTTACGATAATGTTCCAAGAGAAATTCTTTGGAGGGTTCTAGAAAAGAAAGGTATTGATATGACTTATATTCAAGTCATTAAAGATATTTATACTAGAGCTGTTACTTGTTTGAATAGAAGGAGGATTCACAAGTATTTTCCTATTTAAGTTGAATTACATCAGTGATTAGCTATAAGCCTATACCTTTTTGCTTTAGTTATGGATGCTCTTACCCTTGTTGTATGCTTTTTTCTGATGATATCCTTCTTGTGGATACGACTAGAGAAGTTCAGGAAAAAACTTGAATTATGGTGATCTATATTGGAGTCTAAAAGCCTTCGTTTGAGTTTATCTAAATATGAATACATGGAATGTAATTTTATTAGTAGTAGCTCTAGAAGCAGAGTTGTAACTATGAGTGATCAAATCATTAAAAAGTATGAACGTTTTAGATATCTCGGGTCTATTGTTTAAAGTGATGGTGATGTAGATGGCGATGTTATTCGTAGAATTCAGGTTGGTTGTTTGAAGTGGAGGAATCCATCAGGCCGATTGTGTGATAGAAAAATATCGCTCAGACTTAAAGAAAAAATTTATAAGACGGCGGTGAGACTTGCAATGCTTATGACACAGAATGTTGGCCTTTAAAAGAGAAACATAAAACAAAGTTAAGTGTTGCTGAGGTGAGAATGCTTAGGTTGATGAGTTGCTTGACAATTAGAGACAACGTGAGATGAATCCATTCATGAAAGGGTTGGTGTAACTCCGGTTGCATACAAGTTTAGAGAGAGTCGTCTTAGATGGTTTGGTCATATTAAACGTCGACGATCTGATGATCCCATTTGGAGAGTATATGTTTTAGATTTAACTTATGTTAAGAAAGGCAGAGCTGCAGAGATATACCTAAAAAGAATTGGGTATATTGTATAAAAAATGATCTTAATCTCTTAAAATTAAATGAAAATATGACACTCAAGAGGAAGAAATGGAGAAAAAGGGTCCATGTGGCCGACCTCACTTAGTTTCGTGTTGTCTATGGGCTTGACCTGTCTTCTGAAGCTGTTTCTATGAGCTTAGTTGAGGTTCAATCAACTCCACTAATTTTTGATGACTTAAATTCACTAGTTCCGCACATATTTCAAAGAAATAATTAATACATATCACAATTTGTTGTTTTCATCAAAATTTTCTTACCTCTTAAGTTGTTTATNGGCAATAAAATAGAAAGAGTTTCCCTTGGTTTACTTCTTTTCCAATTCTAAATGCCAAGACTTGGAACTCATAATAGCAAAATCAGATTCATATTAATATAAAAATTTTAAAAATATTATATCATAATAGAAAGTGATGGAGATTGCATTGCATGAACTGAGATTAAGATCCTCAAGAATTATTTGACTTGAGTTTTCCATAGCTTCGTTTTTAGAAAGCTTCAAACGTGTTGTTTGACTATATCTTTCTTACTGATTTTTAGATGTTGCTGTGATTGGAAGTAGCTTTTTACAACTAAATCCACTAGATTTTGCAAGTTATAGGGAATCAGTTTTCCTGCTTTTCAAAAGCAAAACAACCTTTAATACAAGGGTGTCAATTCGGGTCACCGAGTCGGATTCGGGTTTGATCCGAAAATGATCCGACTCATATAAGATCAACATGAACCCGAGCTTAACTTGCTAACTCGAACCTAACTCGAAATTTTGTGCTTATTTGGGCCATGTTTGGGTTTTCGGTTTCAACTTGAACCCGACCTGAATAATAAACATTGTCGAATTTTGTGACCCGAACCGAACTCGAAAAATATTTGGGTTAACCTTAATTCGGATTTGTCGAGTGGAGTTCGAGTCATGTTGGCGTGTTGGGTTAATTTTTGACACCCTTGCTATAATATCCATAACTTTCAAAATCATATGCTCTTTTCTACAATAATTCTATAAATATTATTACATGTACCTATATTCAATCCCAAATGTAGTCTTAAAACACATTTGGAACAGAGAAATTATCAAAATTTTGATGTGAAATTTGTGTGTTGTTTTAACTTCAACCCTAAATCCCATAATATTTATAGCTAAATGAAGTTTATTAGTGTTGTTTATTGTGCTTTAGAAATATAATTTTAACATTCTAATTTATAATCCAAGAGGAATTAACAAATAAATTAAATTATGACTAATTCAAAAGGAAAATTTTTTTATAAATAAAAATAGTTGGCGGTTGAATAATAATGTGCAAGAAAAAATAAAATATTATAAGTTATGTTATAAATATTGGTTCAAATTTTGAAACTTAGAGAACTGATAAATATATAAGGTGGCTCGTAGGGAGTTTACGAGAACAATTTGTGATGCTAAGAATTCTTCTTTCAGTGATTTTTATAATATATTAGATACTAAAGAGCTTTAAAGATATATGTATAAAATAGCTAAACAAGAGAAAAGAAAAATAAATATTTAATTCAAATAAAATGTATTAAAGATGAAATTCAAAAGTACTTTTTTTGGAGGAAGGTGTTCAACATAGGTGAGTGAGCTATTTTGATAAACTTTTAAATGTAGTTTTTGAAAATATGATCAAGCTTAGTGTTGTTACTATTGTTAATAATAATAAAATATTTTATTTTTATCGTCACATTAGTGAAAAGAAAGTTGTGGAAGCTTTAAAGAAAGCCTAGGGTGGAAAATTAACATGACCTGATGATATTCCTATTGAAGTGTGGAAATATTTAGGAGATTTGGGAGTTTTTTGGCTTACTAAGCTCTTTAATATTTTTTTAAAAACTAAAAAGATGTCTGAGGAATGAAGGAAGAGTATTTTGGTCATCACTTTCAAGAATTAAGAGGATGCACAAGAATGTGCAAGTTATAGAGGAATTAAGTTAGTATGCCATACTTTAAAATTATAGGGGAGGGTAATTAAACATAATTTAAGACGAGATACAAATATTTCTCATAATCAGTTTGGATTTATATTGGGCAAGTCTACCATGAATGTTATTCATTTATTGAGAGGTTTGATGTAGAAATACAGAGAGTAAGGGGGATCTACACATGAATTTTATTGATTTAAAAAAAACTTACGATAATGTTCCAAGAGAAATTCTTTGGAGAGTTCTAGAAAAGAAAGGTATTGATTTGATTTATATTCAAGTCATTAAAGATATTTATACTAGAGTTGTTACTTGTTTGAATAGAAGGAGGATTCACAAGTATTTTCCTATTTAAGTTGAATTACATCAGTGATTAGCTATAAGCCTATACCTTTTTGCTTTAGTTATGGATGCTCTTACCCTTGTTGTATGCTTTTTTCTGATGATATCCTTCTTGTGGATAAGACTAGAGAAGTTCAAGAAAAAACTTGAATTATGGTGGTCTATATTGGAGTCTAAAGGCCTTCATTTGAGTATATCTAAATATGAATACATGGAATGTAATTTTAGTAGTAGTAGCTCTAGAAGCAGAGTTGTAACTATGGGTGATCAAATCATTAAAAAGTGTGAACGTTTTAGATATCTCGGGTCTATTGTTTAAAGTGACGGTGATGTAGATGGCGATGTTATTTGTAGAATTCAGGTTGGTTGTTTGAAGTGGAGGAATCCATCAGGCCGATTGTGTGGTAGAAAAATATCGCTTAGACTTAAAGAAAAATTTTATAAGACGGCGGTGAGACTTGCAATGCTTATGACACAGAATGTTGGCCTTTAAAAGAGAAACATAAAACAAAGTTAAGTGTTGTTGAGATGAGAATGCTTAGGTTGATGAGTTGCTTGACAATTAGAAACAACGTGAGATGAATCCATTCATGAAAGGGTTGGTGTAACTCTGGTTGCATACAAGTTTAGAGAGAGACGTCTTAGATGGTTTGGTCATATTAAACGTTGACGATCTGATGATCCCATTTGGAGAGTATATGTTTTAGATTCAACTTATGTTAAGAAAGGCAGAGCTGCAGAGATATACCTAAAAAGAATTGGGTATATTGTATAAAAAAATGATTTTAATCTCTTAAAATTAAATGAAAATATGACACTCAAGAGGAAGAAATGGAGAAAAAGGGTCCATGTGGCCGACCTCACTTAGTCGGATAAAAGCTTGTTGTTCTTCTTGTTGTCTATGGGCTTTATCTGTCTTCTGAAGCTGTTTCTATGAGCTTAGTTGAGGTTCAATCAGCTCCACTAATTTTTGATGACTTAAATTCACTAGTTCCGCACATATCTCAAAGAAATAATTAATACACATCACAATTTGTTGTTTTCATCAAAATTTTCTTACCTCTTAAGTTGTTTATTGTGTTAATAATTTACCCAATTTATTGTGGAGAAGTTTATGCAGGAAAAAGATTATTAAAAGAGGTTCTTAAAAATACACATTCCGAGGATACCAAATTCATAATCCAGTGCTCCTATCAAATGTTTGAATGTATGCTTCATTGTAACACAATAAAATTCTTTAGGTTCCTCTTAAAATTAAGTATGCAATAAAATAAAAAAAACATGATATTAGTTGGGTTGCAATTAGGTATGATAGGCAATCTATTATCCCCTTACGCGCAACTTGAAGTCTAGAAATCTAGGTGTTCCTTTTCTTTTCTTGTTAATTGAGTTGCTCATGATGGTTTTTATTGCTTTTAATTTCACCTTATCAAAATCTTGTAATGGGATTATTTGTATATGTGGTTTGACAAATAAAGATGCCATTTTTTAGTAACAACCTCATGGATTCTTATATAGTTATTGAGGTAAATGATTCCTCAAAATAAATCTTATCTGTGATTAAGAAGTCTTATTTCTAACTATAAAATCTGAATCAATCAACTTATTTTTAAAGATTCTTCTTGTTTCAATATCTTTATAATTATAGCGTCTCTTGATTAATTTTGAATTATTATTTCTAATCAACTGATGAAACTTTTCTTGTATGGCAATGTTTCAAAATTTATTCTTCAAAGCCTCATTTATATTTTTATGTTCTACTTCAAATATGAATGGAGAATAATCATTATCATTTCATGACTTCTGTCGTTAATCTTTTGTGATGTATCTTCTATAACTGAATCCTTTATTTGACTTCTTTGTATACTCGTTCCTTCTGTAATTGGGAAGCGCTACTGTCTTTTTTTTTTTTTTCGATGTTTATCTTTTCAACACTATCTTCTGATAGACTTCTCAAACAAAAACTAAATAAATTCTAACATTGGGAATGTGGCCTCATTTCATCTAAAAGGGTATCTTGGGTTCAACTCCCTTCAAAAAAAGGTAATAAAAAATAACATAAATATTAGATGGATTCTCTTAAAGTAAATGCTCTCTTGATGAAAATTTAAAATTTTAATTATTTCTAAATATCCATGGAAGATTCCTTCATTCAATTTAATGATCTAATTTTAAAGATGGCTCTTTTCATCGTTCCACACAAAGTGCTTGTATTCAAAATCTTGAAAATGTGAAATATTCGGTTTATATCATCTCCATAGATCATAACACATCTTAAACAAGATCAATATGATAATTGTTCTATTCATCGGATGGCATAAATACACTGAAAGATTATACTTGCAAATCATAGACTTAGCCATTCATTTGTCTCAAGATTATATTTTCTTTTTTCTTTGAACTATCTTGTACTGCTATTTGAAGTCCTAGGAACTAAGGCATTATTTTTAATTCCTTATTCATTACAATGCTGATCAAGCATTTCATTATCAAATTCTCTAATATTATCACTTCAAATAGATGCAATCGAATAGTCTTTCTCTATTTGAACGCATTTGAAAAATGTAGGAAAGTCATTAATGAATCACTCTTATTACTAAAATCCAAATATATCTTGCAAAATCATCAACAGTCATAAATTTACATCTCTTGCCTTATAGCTAGTTTTACTAATTTGTCTAAACATATTCATATATAGTACCATAAGGGCCTAGAAATAGAAACAAAGTTTATTTTGAAAAGAGGTTGTAAGTTTATTCTCCCGCATGGCATGTATTAAATAAATGATCCATTACATAATCAGTCTATAATTTTTTTCAGCGCGTTCTTCATATAGCTTCCATAAAGTTCCATGGCATAATCAAGGATCATCAATAGAATTTTTTGAACATTTGAGATTATTTATTTAAATTTTATTAATATCCAACAAATTAATATTTTTCTGCCTATCTAACTCGCACAACAAAATCAATCGAACTGATAAGCTATTGTGATACACAAAAAAAAGACATTATAACAATTATTTCTTGGTTGGATGATGCCAAATAAATTATGTTGCCATCCGGACCTTTTCGATGGTAGAAGATTGCTCGATAATTGCTCCAATTCCAACATTCATGTTTTTCAATTATGCGCCAAAAGTGAAATTCCCGCCATGCCTTGGGCCCATATTGCAAATATTAATTCGTCTCATGTGTCTTGAGCAACCCATGTCCAATTACCACATCTATGTTAATCACGCTCTGAAGGAATCCATATAAAAATAGTTGAAGCTCTAATCATTGGTATCCTACCAATTATGTTCACAACCATAAAATAATAGGAACATTTTCATACACACCCCTCAATTCCTAGGTATTTGCATATCTAACACCCAAACTTCAATTTTTACATACGCATGAAAGGTGTATTTCACTTTTTAAAAGTTAAAATGGTTGTATTTTNATGCCAAATAAATTATGTTGCAAACTATCAGCCATCCGGACCTTTTTGTTGGTACAAGATTGCTCGCTAATAGTTCCAATTCCAACATTCATGTTTTTCAATTATAAGCCAAAAGTGAAATTCCCGCCATGCCTTGGGCCCATATTGCAAATATTAATTCGTCTCATGTGTCTTGAGCAACCCATGTCCAATTACCACATATCTATGTTAATCACGCTCGGAAGGAATACATATAAAAATAGTTGAAGCTCTAATCATTGGTATCCTACCAATTATGTTCAGTACCATAAAATAATAGGAACATTTTCATACACACACCTCAATTCCTAGGTATTTGCATATCTAACACCCAAACTTCAATTTTTACTTACACATGAAAGGTGTATTTAACTTTTTTAAAGTTAAAATGGTTGTATTTTCGATGTGATATGAAAATGTGCTATAAATTTAAAAGGTGTTAGATATATGGNACATAACATCTAGTTCTTATGTATTTACATATCTACTACCTAAACTTCAATTTTTACTTGTACACCGCCCAAATCTTTCATATCACATTAAACATACCACCATTTTAACTTTAAAGATGTGAAATTACACCTTTTCATGCATAGGTAAGGTGATATATAATATGAGAAAATTAATGTTTAGGTGTTAGATATGTATGTACATAAGAATTGACTGGCACGTCGGTAAATCTTCCTTATATTTTTTATGAAAATGTAGTAAAAAAATCTTCATATTCATTTTGCAAAACTTAGAATTATACTGGATCGACTATTTTGATTTCCTTGCAATTTATTTTTGTTCTGTTATTTCATTATTGATGCAATCCTTCATTAACACCAAACCANCATAACATCTAGTTCTTATGTATTTACATATCTACTACCTAAACGTCAATTTTTACATGTACACCGCCCAATTTTTTCATATCACATTAAACATACCACCATTTTAACTTTAAAGATGTGAAATACACCTTTTCATTGCATAGGTAAGGTGATATATATGAGAAAATTAATGTTTAGGTGTTAGATATGTATGTACATAAGAATTGACTGGCACGTCGGTAAATCTTCCTTATATTTTTTATGAAAATGGAGTAATAAAATCTTCACATTCATTTTGCAAAACTTAGAATTATATTGGAATTTATTTTTGTTCTGTTATTTCGTTATTGATGCAATCCTTCATTAACACCAAACCATCTTCAATATTTCAGGAGCGACAGAAGCAGGAAGAGGATTTGAAGGCTAAGGAAGCCGAGCTTATGCGAGGCAACCCGCTAATCAATCTCAACAATTCGTCTTCCTTCAATGTTAAAAGAAGGTAATGGCAATCATTAGGGTTTAATTGAGTGAAGCGGACTCATGTGCCAGCTTGAGCGCAGCTCTATAAATGACTTGTGAATCGAGTTTAATGAGTTAATATGCTAAACTTGAGCAAATTCTAATTTAATTCATTATCACTTGAGCGAGCTCATCTAAAAAATATTAGGGGCATTTACATACATACCACCCAATTTTTATGTATTTACATTTTTAATACCTAAATATTGATATCACCCAAATCTTTTGTATCACAAAAAAATATCATTATTTTAGCTTTTGAAAAGTGAAATTTATCTTCTCATGCATGCATAAAGTGGCATATATGTAAAAAAATGGATTTTTGGTGTTGGATATGTAAATACATAAGAATTGATTGGCGTGCAAGTAAATCTTCCAAGATATTATTGTATAATCCACCTAGAAAATAAGGGCATTTACGTACTTACCACCTAATTCTTTCGTTTTTACTTATCTAACACCAAAATTTTACTTCCCGTCAAATCAAAACTACTACTATTTTAGCTATTAAAAGGTGAAATATATCTTTTCATGCATAGGTAAGATGACATATATGTAAAAGTTGAAGATTAGGTGTTAGATATGTAATACATAAGAAGTGGTATGTATGTAAATCTTCTTAAAAATATTTGTTTTCCTTGAATACAATGATGTTAATAATTGATAAAAATTTTATTTTGATTACTTGAATTAAGTGATTTCTTATTTTTTCTATTTTCTCATATTTTTTATTATTATATCACAATAAATGTTTGCATCAAAAGAATTTTTGCTATTTCATTATAAATGAGCAGCTCAAACTCATAGAATTAACCTCGAGCTCAAATTGGGTTAATTACCGAAACGCCTAAGCACCCAAATCAACGAACAAACCACGATGAAATCACAATATTGTCGGTCAACTTTTTTTTTTGATTGATTAATTATGAAAATATGGTATATGAAAATAATTTTTGAGATTTAATTTAAGTATAAAANTAGACTCAAACTCATAGAATTATCCTCGAGCTCAAATTGGGTTAATTACTGAAACGCCTAAGCACCCAAATCAACGAACAAACCACGATGAAATCACAATATATAGGTGGAAAGACACAAATAAGGGTAGTTTTTGCAACAATCAAAGGAGAAACCTGCAAAATACAAAAGATGTTCTACTTTCGAGAGGTATATCGACTCTCCGACACTCTAGACATCTCTAGGAACAACGTCAAGGAAGAGAACACAACAACACAAAAATAATGCATAAGAAACAACAAACCCTAGGTTCCTTCCCTTAATAGAATTCTCCCAAAGCATTTGAAAATCTTCTTTTTAAACACCCCTCCAAACTCCCCTCAATTTCTCCTCCTTGAATATGTGATGATGGCCCGAGTTGGACCCACCCCCTCCTTTCCTTCCTCCGCGCCTCACCTGAGTCCCTCCCCTTCTTCCCACGACACAAGCCGACCTGCCTGTGGGCCGATAGGATTGCAATCAGCCGATCCTTCTTTGACCAGCTCGACCGGCCCTTGCCTGAGCGTAACATTACTCCTCCCAAAAAAATATCTTGTCTTCAAGGTGGAAAGAGGGAAACTGCTTATGGATCACCTCATAAGGCTCTCATGTCACTTCTTAGTCTGGCAGTTCTTTCCACTTAACCAATACCTTCTTCGTTCTCCTTACTCGTCGCACTCCCTCGACCTTTAATGGTTCCAGAATCACCTTCAAGTCCTCAGTCAGCATCGGTGGTAGTGTAAATGAGGGTGTGTGATCTCCAATCACTCGTCTCAGCTAAAATACATGGAAGACCGGGTGTAGTGCGGATGATGGTGGTAACTTCAAATGGTAGGTCATTGCCTCGATGCTTGTCATCACCTCATAAGGCCCAAAGTATCTCATTGAAAGTTTCTCGCTTCTTTCCTGTCCAATGTTTTCTGTCGGTAGGGCCTCAGCTTTAAGCAGGCCATGTCATTTGGTTCAAATTGCATTTCTTTTCTGTGTCCATCTGCTTTCTTCTTCATGATTTGTTGAGCCCTTAGAAGATGCCTTTTGAGCTCCGCTAGTATCCCGTCCCTCTCCTCTAATCATCACTGGATACCGGTGCGTTGCTATGCCCATAATGTATCTCATGAGGTAACACCGCCTATACAATATTTTGAAAGGGGTTGTCTGTGTGGCTGTGTGGTACGAAGTATGATACCAATACTCTTCCTGTGCGATCCACTTGGCCCATAACTTTGGCGTATCAGATACAAAACAATACAGGTATGTCTTGACACTTATGTTGACCACCTCTGGCTGCCCATCAGTTTGAGGATGATATGTGATTCTCCTTTTAAGGATTGCCCCTTGCAACCTAAATAACTCTTTCCAGAAGTGGCTGGGAAACACCTTGTGCCTATCCGATACAATCAATTTCGACACCTCGTGCAAACGAACTACTTCCCAGATAAACACCGCCGAGACCGAGACCGCAGCGTGGAGATGTCGTAAGGGAATGAAATGTGCATACTTAAGCGATCCACAACCACCACCGTGAACCCTTCTGACGGTGGCAACCTCGCGATAAAATTCATCGTCACTTCTTCTCAAATCTTCTCTGGTAATGCTAATGGTTATAGTAACCCCCTAGTGTTGTGGTCACGTACTTGTGGCGGTAGCTTTTTCATCATCTCCCACATTTCCCCTATACCTTCAAATCCATCATCCATTCGACTTTCAAAAGAAGAAAATCTGTACTCCATGGTAGCAAACCTTTCTTTCATTCCGGATCGAATTTGCTCAACCTCTCCTTCTTGCACATCAACTTTTTTTGTTGTCATCCCACCAAGATTTATGCTCTGATACTAATTTGATGCGCCTCAGCACTAAAATCAGCGAACAAACCACGACGAAATCGCAATAGATAGGTGGCAAGACAAATAAGAGTTGCTTACAACAATCAAAGGAAAAACAAGCAAGATACAAAGGATAATCTACTTTCAAGAGGTAGATCAGCTCTCCCATACCCTATACGTCGTTAGGAACAACACAAAAAGAATAAAACACAGCAGCCACAAAAATAATGCACCCCTTCATAGAATCCTCCCAAAGCATTTGAAAACATTCCTTCTAAACTTCTCTTCAAACTCCCATCAAATTCTCCTCCTTGAATACGTGATTATGGTCCGAGTGGACTCCACCCCCTCCTTTTCTTCCTCTGCGCCTAGACCCGGGTCCCTCCCCTTCTTCCCGCGACACAAGCCTGCGTGCCTGTGGGCCGGCAGGAAGGACCGGTTCCTGCCTGAGCATAACAATTATTTAAGCTCAGGTTCAAGTCGAGTGCGGCTTTGAGTTTAGTTCAATTCATTACCAATCATATTCGTATTACCGATTACTTTATCTAATATCCTCGCCACCAAAATTATGTTTTTCCAAATGCCTCAGGTGGGACGACGGCGTTGTGTTCAAGAATCAGGCTCGTGGTGAGGCAAAAGCGCCAAAGCGTTTCATCAATGACACCATCAGAAATGACTTCCACCGGAAATTTCTTCAGAGGTACATGAAATGACTCATCTGCTTTACTGTGGAAGGAAGCCTACAGGGTCCTGAAGTTTCTTGGATATCTTGCTTGATTTTTATGATGATTATACACTAATTACTACGAAACAGAAGTTTATGTCTTCTGCTTCGAACTTTTATGGCATCTACATGTATAATATTGAAATCTTTTATATTTGTAAATCAATGTTGTTTGCAATGTTGCAAAGGAGGATAAAATTCTTACCAGTATTTTGCGCTTTTGTCAAATTAGCAAATTATGAGATATGCATTAGTCATGGATTTGATAGTTTTTTCTCTCTTTTTTTGGGGATTTTTGTAAAGTATTTTGTTGGCCCATCTGTTAGTTTACAAGCCTTATTTTGATATGCAGATTTTATTACTGGATTATTTTTTTTGTTTGGGTGAAAAAGTTGTTTTGTCTGAATAGGCTTTTGCTTTGATTTAAAACTGGTGTAAATATGTAATTAAAATATCATTTTTATTGTTACGAAATAATCAGGTATTTTTACTCTTTTTTGACGTAGTTTTGGTTCTGTTTTGCTCGCTTATACATGCCTAATCTGAAGCCACATGCTGTTGGCGTGGCCTAATTTTTCTGTGCGGAGTCCTTACGTGGCTCTACGTGTCATGGAGGTTATTCTTGAGCTATTTTCAGGTTATTTCTGTGTTATTTTCAATAATTCAGAAATAACTCAGAAATAACCTGCGGTCTTTATTTTTGGGTTATTTATGGGTTATGTCGGGATTATTGAAAATAACCCAGAAATAACTTGAAAATAACTCAGGAATAACCTCCGCTGCACGTAGAGCTACGTCAGGAGTTCGGACAGAAAATGCGCTCGTAGGCGTGTGGGGGGTTGATCGCTTTCTGCTTTCATTGCTAATTGGCATTTGTTAGCCTTTAATCATTTATGATTTTATAGAATCTATATTTAGCATAAGTAAATTTAAAAAATGCAGGAATATGAGTTTGTAGCATAAAAAAATTGCCAGTAATTTTGATTAGGTAAATTTAGCTCATGTGTGCCTTTGAGTGCTAATTCTGTCATCTGTTTGTGATTTTAAGGATTTCTTAGATTGTCTAATCATTGATTTGATGCTTCAAAAGTTTCAGAACGGATGGATTAAATTGCAACTTTAAAAATGTTTTGGAGTTTCAAATAGCTTGTATGTGGTGGTCGGTGATACTAATTGATGAATGTGGCAAGTATGGTATATTTTTATAATACTTTACACATGTAATCCGGCTATTCTTCAATTTTTTTCAGTATTTTTTTTTATTTTGATCGAGTAGTTTACCACTTTTACCTAAATGAATGAAGCTTGATTGTCATTTAATTCTTATATTATAGTTCACAATAGATTGTATGATATTGCATTTGAAGGTTATGTATATTTGGTTGATGAAAGTAAACTGGATGGAAAATGCTCAATTTTTTTTTTTTTTTGTATAAATAAGATTAGATATACTAAATCAAATTTTTCTGATGCCATGTTTTATGTTTTTTTGCCTTTGCTTGTGATTAATGGTGGGTACAAAAAGAATTAGGATGATTTGCATACCACTTAATTACTATGGATGCACACATCTTACACCTAAACTTCAATTTTTTAAGTATATCATTTTACTTATGCATGAAATTACGTATTTCATTATTTTAAAAATTAGAAGTGGTATTTTTCATTTGATATGAAAGAGTTGGGTGTTATAAATAGGGCTGCCAAAATGGCTTGTTGTTCATGAACAATTAATGCTCAGCTTGTTAAGAAACTCGTGTTCGGCTCATTCACTAAGTCAACGAGCCAAACACGAACTGAGATTTGTTCGTTCGTGTTCGGTTCGTTTTGACTCGAAATACTACTATAAAAAATTAATTGACTGCAAGGTTATAAAAATTTATACTCAATTAAAAGTATCAACTAAGAAAATAGAATATAAATTATTAAATTAGATTTAGATGATGTTTTAATTTAACTAATAATTGTTAAATCCTGCCTCAATTCTTAACATCTTATGGCTATGTGATTAGGGTTGTCAAAATGATTTTTTGTTCATGAACAGCTTATGTTTGATTCTTTAAGTAAACGAGCCGAACACGAACACACTTATTGAGCTCGAAATATAAACGAGGCTAACACGAACGAAGCCTGGGCTTCGCTCGTGTTCGGCTCATTTACACCGCTAGTTATAAATGTAAAAGGCAAAGTTATGATGCTAGATATATAAACACATAATAATTGGATATGTACCTAAGTGCCCCCGAACGATTGTCCCTTCAACGTAATTATTTATTTATAGCAGCAACTATGGGTTTGTTAGGAATAACTTTCAATTTGAGTTATAAAAAAGTCATAGCTGTCTTAAAAAGGGATCCTAAGAGGAGTTCGCCAACATGCATTAATAAATTCTGTTTTCCAGTTGCCTTCGCCTTGACGGTTCCATTTATTCTGATGGCTGGACGAAAATGACCACACTTTTGATTTCTGGCTATCCATTCATACTATTTTTCTCCCCCCCCCACTTATCTTATTAATAGCATTATGATTATTATGATGATTATTATAGCCCGT
>JXCR01082945.1:0-69995 GCA_002079205.1 Phalaenopsis hybrid cultivar
CCCATTCTATCTGATATTCCTTCGCTATTTCTTTCATGACCTTCAGCTTCAATTCACCAGCTGGTTTTTTGATTGACAACTTCTCAATAAGCTTCAAAGTGATAAAAAAAAAAATCAGTTTCAGAGCGATATCTTCAGAGGCAGTTCATTCCAATATGGTATTTTGGAGAATTTAATGCAAAAATGAAGTAATTTCTCAAAAGACTTTATGGTTAAAGAAGAAATCACTTGTAAATTAAGCGGTCATAAAGTGCAAAAAATAATTCAAAAATGAAGTTTGCTAAGTAGAAATAGTATGTTTGCTTCTAATTTAAAAAAGCTTTATATCTAGTGTATAGAACTCCATGCATCAACGCAGAGATGGATTAATGAACCATTAATCTCAGTCCTACAATGCCAAAATAATAAAAATACACTCATTTACTTCCTACCATCCTATTTACTCCAGATTCAGGACGTAGATCAGTTGCAGCAGATACAAAATCCTTTCCATACTTCTTTTCAAAAATATTGCGTATTCTAGAAAGCTCGGGAATATCTGAGCATCTTGGAGCCGAATATATCACACTGGAGATAGCTTCTTTGAGATCTGCAGGGCAATCCCTGGAGAATAGAATATTTAAGATACCTGATTTAATATATTTTGAAATGAAAAAGAAAAGAAAAACAGTAATAAAAGCTTACCTTTGCTTTTGAATGATTGGAAGACGAACCACAATGAGCTCACAGAAAAGGTTGATGATCTCATTTGCAGCCAAAACCTTTTGTTCTCTAATAACTTGCTCAACCTACAGAGAATCTCCCTTTTAGATTTCTTCGTAAATAAAAAAAAACATTATTTAACCTTCATGTGAGAGCTAGGAAAAAAATCTAAAACTGTATATAGGAATAATTCAAATGGGAGAATGGTAATAGGATGGGTCGAATACTGGATAGAATACTGTATATATGGTGTAAGTAATATGTAAAATTTCAAAAGCCAGAGCGTGCTCGAAGTTATCAAATAAATGTAAACTAACTGCGCTTTCATCCAATCTGTCAAGTTCTAGTGTCATTGCTCAAAGTGATTATATGATGAGAACAAAAAGGATCCCAATGTTTTAATAGCACCAAAGGGAGTATCTAAATAGTAAAAGTTGCAACACTATTTAATGAGAGTTGGCATTGTTTTTTACTTATTTCAAGGTTGTTACGCAGACCCGAAGTTTCCATAATGCCAACACTATTTAATGAGAGTTGGCATTATTTTTGACTTATTTCAAGGTTGTTACGCCATCCTGAAGTTTCCATGGGCAAGCATGCATGCAAGACTACTTAGGCACAGAGTCAGAAAATGTGGTTCAACGTCGTGGCTCCAAAGCCACTACTTGGCCCTGCATGCGATGCAACGCGCGTCAGAAAATAAACCACCGCCATTTATAGCTTTGAAGCACCGGACTTGGTGTTGCAGCGCGTATATAATCTAATTCAAAACATCCATTGATGACCAGCCGCACCAGACGAAGAAGCGCACTGCCCCTAGGTCCAGCGCCGCAGCACCTTATTTTTATATTAATAGTGTCCGAGATTAACAGTTTCCATATGTCAAACTTGTCGTAGCAATGCTCTGTTGTGTTCTCTTCCTCAATACATTCGTAAACTGAAAAATGATGTTGCGCTGGTGCACTCGCACTTTGAGGCCCAGACTGGTCGTGCTCACCACTTCCCCTCAATCTCTAGAGAGTGATTGGAGTGGCAAGTCTACTGATTCTGACACCCATTCCACGCAAGGAGTCGCTAGCCCCTTAAACAAGCTTAGGCATTCTGCAACCTTTGTCCCAACACGCTTGCATGTTGCGAGATGATGTTACTGTCCTCAACTAAAACCTGGACATTCTCCTGGAGCGGCTTGATATCATCATGAGTCCGTTCAACCATATTGAGCGACAGCAAGATATGTTGGCTCAATGGCATATGGAGGCCTTTGAGAGGTGGGAGATGGCGGGAAAAATTTGCGTACGTAACAAGTACGCAGGGCTGCATATATTTCGGTTATAGGGAGGTTATATAGAGGTTACATCTATGTTATACCAATATTACCACAATATAACCTTCCTGTAACCTCCCTATAACCACCGAAATGTACACAGCTCTGCGTACTTGTTACATACGCAAATTTTTCCCGGAGATGGCATCCCTGTGTTCTCCTCATGCCATAGTACCGGGAGACTGACAAGTGGAATGTCAATCAATGGAACGGGAAGCGGTTGGTTACCAACCAGTAGCGACCACGCTCTATTTTGTCAATCTCGCGTTTCTTGATATGTATCTTTCTGCTTCTGAGAAGAAAGTTCTTGAAAAAATAATGAACTTCTCTACTAAATGTTTAATGAAGAATACATATTTTTTGACATTATGATATCTCCATATTCTTAAAGCACCAGGCTTTTTGACATCGAACCTCCATGGTGGAGGGGACTTATGTTCACAGATATTATGGTATGTCATATGGGGATAGGGCACTTACTTAATTGGTGTGTCAGATGTGTTTCCACCCTTAACAAGCTTAATTAGGAGGTCTCGACACCGTATGGTGACCAAAAACAGTGCTTAGTGGCATCTTGCACATCGATGTCATGACGTGTAACGAGCTAGCTTGGTGCTTAAAATTAACTAAGGTGGAAACTGTGGTAGAACATTATTAACATTTTATTTTACTTTCTACAAAAATTTTCTTAAAACTTCCAACATATATTAAAAAGTCACTAATTTGCAAAGTGCAATAAAATTTAAAACATCCAGAAACAACAGCAGTAATCTAAAGACCGTGTCTCAAACCATAATTGAACAGTGTATCACTAATTGAAAGAATCAATACAAATAAACTATAAAACACCACATAAACTGGTATCTATCAGCTGCAATCCTTCTTTTGTAAACCAAGTCTCTCCTACCAAACATATCAACCTAAAGTTTTTCTTCTCCTGAAAGAAAATATCAATTGCAATCTTAATTATGACTTAGTGCGTAATTAAGGTATAATATGCATTAAAATCTGATGTTTATGCTATGTATGAATGACCAACAGAATATGCAGCTTGTTTCTTTATAAAATTTTAAACTTTTACCTTTATATTTATCTCTACTCGTTTCACTTCAAGAATTTACCAATTTAACTTCTATAATGGTCATCACAAGATTACTGTTATACTCAAATGTATCCTCAAAAAAATGTCTGAAAACACCTTCAAAATTACACCCAAAGGTACACCTTTATCATTTCCTTTAATGTGCACGGGTACATTGCATCCCCTACCAGTATCATCTGAGGGTAATCATGTAAGACTTAATCGTTTACTAAATATGTCATCAATTAAAATCATTTAAAATTTATTTTCAAATGCCAATTATTTCCTCACAATTATGATATCATATGAGAGTTTCAAAATGTTAGACATTAATAAAATACTTGTTTTTAACAATTTAATAAAACATTTATTCATTTAATAAATTAGTAATTTAATGCATAAAAAAATAATCAATCACCTTTAATTTCAAAAGACCTCTGAAATAGATTAACCATTCACTTCAATTCCCTTAGCACTTTGACCTCTCTAACATCTTTTAATTTAGTTGTTTGACAAATTAAAATCACTAAAATTAATTCATGAAACTTGTTGATATGAATATATCATCTTTAATTAAATTAATTTACGTAATCAACGCATAAAACTTATAAATCTTTAACTTATCCTTCTTGAATACTTTGCTTCACCTCTTCTTCAAATCTCAAGAATTTATCGGATTCTTTCACACACTTTCTAATCTAAATAAAATATAAAAATATTAATTAACTTAATTAATTGTCATTAATTCTAATAATAACATAAAGTTTAACATTTACCTTATAGGCTTTCAGATCAACCTCCTCCCCATGCTTGCTTCATAAACCTCTCCTTCAAAGCAAAAATCTATGTATTAGAATCCTGATTAAGGGTCTGTTTGGGGCAGTGTAGCTTATTGAATAATCTGTTGATAAGCTGATTAAAAATAATATACTGATAAGCTAGGTATGGTGGTTATTACAAATTTTTTATTTTTTTGGAAAAGCCAGACCGCAGCCAAAAAACTACCACCACACCTAGATGGGTGTGGTGTGAAAATGTTGTTTTCCGCATTTTGAAAATGCATAAGCTATCAAAACGCAGTTTACCCAAATAGACTTTATATGTTTTCAAAACGCCACCGCACCAAATAACTATCCCAAACGGGCCCTAAATTTGACATTATCTTTAAAACACTAACACATGCCCACATAAAAATTTATCTATATAATAATATATTAATCACCGCGGCGCTTTGCTTCACTAGATCCTGATGGCGGCTCTTGATTGAGCAACTGCAATGATGGCTCTTTGATGCGGCAACCGCCACGTTAGCAGCGCCCCGATGCCTTATTCCCCGTGTCCTGATGTCAGGCTTCAAGTCGCACACTCTGTCGCATTTGTCCACCATGTCCCTCGACAGTAATTTTAATGGTGCAACGCCATTTTGCCCTATAAAAGATGCCTTGTTGAGCCTTCTGAAGTTTTTCGTGTCGGTGGTTCCAAAAGTGAGAACTTACGGTTCCTTCTTGTTATCCTGCCATCCTCTCCTCTTTGGTGGAGTCTCTTGATCCTGGTGTTGTTTTTCGTAGTGGTCATAGAAATTAGTGAAGCAGTCGGTTGGACTTTAAAGATTCGGATGTCGTACAACGTCGTGTAGGTGAAAATATTTTTCCATTCACAATCTTTCTTTCTAGGAAAGCCTTAGGTTCTATGCTAGAGGAGCAAGAATAGGTTATTGTTAGAGAAAACCTTGATTAAGTTTCTCTTGTTTTCCTATTGTTATTGCAACTCATTTTTTGAGTGATACCTTCGAGACTAGAACCTTAGATATGTCTTAGTGCTATGATGCCGCTCCTTTGGATGTCATGGCATTTATCCTCTTTGACAGGCCAACACTAGGCAACATTGCTTCCATAATGGTGTGACGCCAGTGATACCTTCGAGACTAGAACCTTAGATATGTCTTAGTGCTATGATGCCGCTCCTTTGGATGTCATGGCATTTATCCTCTTTGACAGGCCAACACTAGGCAACATTGCTTCCATAATGGTGTGACGCCACTGCATTTGATTTCAACCCGAAGCCTAGAGCATCACGATGTTAGATCTGAAAGACATTGTCATGATGTTGATCTCAGCATCATGACCACAGGTGGGTTTTGTTTCCCCTTGGGCTAAAGTCACGACACTGGTTCAGACGCCGCAGTGTTAATGCTTACCGTAAGGTCCCATGTCATGTCTCTATCGCTACAAACATGTCACTGTTGGTCTTTGGCAATACGACATCGGGATTTCATGCTATCAATCCCCTTTTTATAATTAGGATAACATGCCAACACTATGCAACATTGCTTCAGCAATGATGCGAGGCCACTACACTCGATTTCAATCTGATGTCTAGATGCTTTGTCTCAGCATCGCGGTGTTAGATCTGCAAGACATTGTCATGATGTTGATCTTAGCATCATGACCCCAGGTGAGTTTTGTTTCCGCTTAGGCTAAATTCGCGACATTGGTTCAAGTGCCGCAAAGTTAGCTCTTACCTCAGGGTTGTCCATGTCACTGCTAGTCTTTGACAATACGACGTCGGGAGGTTAATCGAGTTTTATCTTACGTTTTCACAAGTCACATAGTTGATGCATCGCCTTATGTAGCACAGCGAATACAGGGAACCTGTCAATTAGTTAAGAATAAATTTTTATTGGTGAAGAAATCATCGAGTCTTTCGACTTTCATAAAGCTCAAAAGGTCCATTACTTTTCTCTTTTTGGTCATTGTTATACCCTTTTCTATGACCCTCTTTGACTTTTTGATCATGTCTTTGAACTGAGCTTGATGGTTCTGAACAATCGGTTCTCTATCTTTATTAGTCAACCCATCGAGTCTTTCGGCTTTCATAAAGCTTGAAAGGCTCATTATTTTCCTCTTTTTGGTTATTGTTACATCCTTCTGTATGGGTGGCGACCCTCTTTGACTTTTTGGTCATGTATTTAAACAGAGTTTGGTGATTCTGAACAATTGATTCTCTATCTTTATAGATAGTTGACCCAAGGATTACTCTCCCGAACCATTGGTACACCCTTCCATATAGGTGATGGTTCTGTTTTGCCCTACCGATTGGTAGTGTTTATGTCGTGTATGTCATCTTTCAATTTTACCTAGCGTAAGCTCATTTGCTTTCAACTCTTACCTTTTTGTATATCAATTATGTGAGGGGTGTAAGATAGATTTATGGTCCTATCACTTACTAGGCCTATGTTGTATTGTGTGTCAGCAAATCCCTTCCTTTCTCTAAAGTTTAAAAGGGTTTGATATCTAAATACCATTCACTGGTTCTAGAAGTCATCACTTTTTATTTTTGGATCTTAGAGATAGTTCGATAAAGTTATTTTCACGACACCATAGTGCCCTCTCTATAACGATAGAAAATGTGAATCTTGCATTTTTGGCGTTGGTTCACTTGTAGCATGCTTGTGTTTTTTCCACACTTTTCTAAGTGAGGGATACTTCTCACATGTATGTTTTGCACTTAGTGCAAAAATTGTGGAATGGTGTCAGGCCATTGCACTCGATTTTGACTTAAAACCTCGACAGTTTGTATTAGCGTCGTGATTTAGATCAGTGAGATCTGGTCATAATGTCAACATTAGCATCATGACCCTAACTGGGCTTTGTTTCCACCTGGGCTAAATTTGCAACACCGGTTCAAGCGTCGTGGTGTTAGCCCTTACCTCAGGGTCCAATGTCGTGTCCTCTGCTGCTAGAAACACAACACTGCAGTCTTCTCCCATAGTCATAATTCTAGTTTTTGGCATCACAGCGTCGGAAGGTTAACTGAGTTTTACCTAAACATTTTTGCAAGTCGCGTAGTTGATGTACCAACCTGTGTGGTACAGTGGATACAGGGCACCCGTCAATCAATGTGGGCCAATTTTTACTGGCAGAGAAATCATCAAGTCTTTTGGCTTTCATAAAGCTCAAAAGGACTAATGTTTTCTTCTTTTTTGTCATTGGTACACCCCTTCATATCCTCATTGGCTTTTCGGTCATGTCTTTAAACCGTTAGTACACCCTTCCATATGGGTGGTACTATTATTTTGCCCAGTTGATCAATAGGGCTTATATTATGATTATGTATGTTGTCTTCTGACATGACCTGGCCTAAGCTCGTTTTCTTTCATATTTTACCTTATTATATACCCATCTATGTGAGGTGTGTAGGATAGTGTTCTAGTCCTGTCACTAACTATGCTTAGGTTGCATTATGTGTCAACATAATTCTTACTTTCTCTAGGCTTAAAAGGGTTTGATGTTTAAATACCATTTCATTGGTTTTAGGACGCCATCTCTTCCTATTTTTAGATTTTAAAGTTTGTTCTAAGAAATCATTTTCACAACACTATAGTGCCCTCTCTATGACGATAGGAAATGTAAATCTTACATTTTTGAAATTGATTCTCATCCAGCACACTTGTTTTTTTTTCATGCCTTTCTGAGTGAGAGTGTTACTTCTCACATGTATGTTTTGCATGATGATCTATATTCGTATGCATGTTTTCACCGTCATTTTTATGACATCTAGAAGTTCAATCTCCCAAAGCACATGTTTGTGCATCTTGTATGCATCCTTGATTTCATCCTCTTTCGAGGAATTTTAACTTGGTGTCGAGGTTTATCCCTAAGGCACAATCTTTTGTGGTATGTTTTATGCACTGCTTATATTCATATCCATGCATGCAAGGTCTTGCTTTTTCAAGTAAGATTATGTTTCCTGTTGTATCATATAGAGGTCTAGGTCTCATGAGTCAACACAACAATGGTGATACTGGAACAACCCTTAGTATGACTTGTGATGATAATAGGGAAGCGAGCATTACTCTTTGGCTCATCTAGATGAGTAATGCAAGTTAAGGAATTTTCATACACGACGATTATTATTTAGTTTGTGCTAACTATTGCAAACTTTGTGTATTTTGCATGCCTTTACTGAGTTTGAGACTTGCACATCAGCATATTAGGGCGAATTTTTTCTTAAAGGATTACATATTCAACAGGGATGAGTGTAATAATGATTTAAACTAATGTATTTTCTGCAAGTGCTATTTTGCTCTACTCCCGTCATGTACAGCCTTTTACATGTTATATGAGATAACCCGTACTGATCTTTGTTTTACAAATCAAGTTCTTTTTAGAATCCTTTAGGAGAGTTTGTACTAGAAATAAGATATGACCGCAGTGAGGATCAAGAGTTGTTTGCTCGCGCCTCATACCTCAATTCCATATTGTGCATTTGTTGTAAGTTCAAGGATCAGGTATGTTAATGCGAAGTCAGACAACCTCTTTTTCTTTTTTAGATAATTGCTAGCCCAACAGCTCTCAGCCACTTATTGTTTTATATTGAATGTGTTTTTTAATACACCTTGTATGTGTTTACTATTTATTATGTCCGTGCTTTGTTTGGATGCGATCACAATTAGGATCTTTAGGATAAAATCTTTTGCTATAAAAGTTAATCTTAAAAGATTTATCTTGATAAAATTTAAGATTAACATTGCAAAATTTTAAAATCAGCGCTTTGATTTTCTATCTTTACTTTCCTGCATTGCCTTCGGGCTGTATTTAAAACGATCATAAAATGCATGAATTTATCCCCTTTACATATTAATAGGGCCTCCACGAGTAGGTTGCCTTGAATACTTGCATACATACTGCATAACCTGAGAAAAGTACTCATGTTTTTCGATCTGATTGGCCCAGCATGTGTTTTATACTATTAGATGTTTGTTTAGTAGTGTAGAGTGTTAGAGGATTTTCTAATCTAGATGGGATTGTAACCCTTTGTGGGGCAATTTAGCTTTATAGCTGATTGGTTCATTCTTTCTTTTTTTTTTTAGCAAGTATAATTCCTCCTCTACCTTTCTTGGTCTAGAATTAGTTTTATAGTTGGATGGTTCATTCTTTCCACTTTCTTTTAGCAAGTATAATTCCTCCTCTACATTTTTTAGTATAATTCTTTAGCTACTCATGTTTTTCAATATGACTTCCCAGCATGTGTTTTGTACAATTAGGTGTCTGTTTAGTACGGTGTAGAGTGTTAGAGGCTTTCCCAATCTAGATGGGGTTGGTCAATTTAGTTTTATAGCTGATGATTCATTCTTTCCTCTTTCTTTTAGCAAGTATAATTTCTCATCTACCTTACTTGGTCCAGATAGAGTCATAAGAGCTTAAATGTTTCTTTTCTTTGGATTTTATTTATTGGGTCCCTTCGTACGATGCCATATATGATTTGTTGACGAAGTGATCACCGTTAGGTTGGGTGGACCACCTTCATAGCATAGTAGATCTAAGGTCTCAATAGTATGGGAGAACGGGTCCTTGGAGCCCGGATCAGGCCATCTCTACCTGTGGTTTTTTCTCCAACCTATCTATTGACCTAACCCCCTTTGGGCACAGTCATTTCCTTTATCGAGTCTTTTATAAGCATGTACCATAAGCCCTCGCAGCTCAGTGATGGCTACTCATCAGGTGACTGTGATTCACCTTTTGCATGAGGGTCTAGTTCTAATATGGCGACTGGAAGATTTTCCTCTAGTGGTACAGCCAAAAATCTCCTTGGCTAACTAGATTTCCAGATAATTTAGGCAAACACAAAACTTTTATCATGAGTTTTTTTTAGTATCCCCGGGATATAATTGATCACGAGGATACGTTGTAGTAGGAGGTCTCTTTGAACCCAGTATAAAATAAAATAGATTTTGTATTCTAGTTTAGTTACAAATACATTTTCTAAAGGGGCTTTCTTGTATGCTCTTTCGGGTTAAGTAAGGTCTGGTTTGCTTTGAACTATTCTTTTCCAGTTTGTTGCGAGGATTTTTCTATGCTAAATATCTTCATAGCTAATCCTTTTTTGCTTAGTTTTTATCCAATGTTCAACTATATCTTACTTTTTTGCTTTTTTAAGCGAGGATGAGCTAAAAAGAGAGATTCTGAAAAAGATGTGGACACTAAAAAGACCATTTCTGGTCAGAACAAAAAAGGGTGTAAACAATGAGCAAATGAATGCTACTTTATTGGGAAGTGTAAATGCATCATCTATTATTTTGTACGATAGTTTTAATTATAGTATCATAGAAGTTTGTGAGATTATGTTTCCAAAAACAAATTATAACAAGGAAGTTTGGTCTAATAAGCAAACCATACGTTTATGTGGAAATAACACAAGATAACATTTGAGGGACATACAAAGTACAAGTAATGCTACACTGTCTAATTTTTTACTCAAAATAAGTGCTATGGGGTGATATTTGAGTATCTCTCTCTACATAACGTTTCCAAATCCCCATTTGCAATAATGAGGGATTAATTTATTGGCTAGGGTAACTAACAACAACAAAGCATTAATCCCAGTACATGGGGTTGGCTACTTGAATCATTTTTCTCCATTGCGTCCTATTTATTGTATATTTTCATTTAGTTCTAATAAATTAATACCATTTTTTATACAATAAGCCCAAGTCTTCCTAGGCCTACCTCTGCCTTTCCTAACATAAGTCAAATTTAAAACATCTACTCTCCTAATCGGATCATCAGATGGTTGACGTTTAATCTGACCAAACCATCTAAGACGACACTCTCTAGTTTTCTCTTTCACTGGAGCTACACCAACCCTATCACAGATATATTCATTTCACATTTGTCTCTAAGTATAAAGCCACTCATCCACCCAATCATTTTCATCTCAGCAACACTTAACTTAGTATTATGCTTCTCTTTTAAAGGCAAACATTCAGCACCATAGAGCATTGCAGGTCTCACCACCATCTTATAAAATTTTCCTTTCAGTCTAAGCAATACTTTTCTATCACACAAAAGGCCCGAAGCATTCCTCCACTTCAACCAACCAACTTACTACTATTAACATCCCCATCTATATCACCATCGCTTGAACAACAGACCCGAAATATCTAAATCGTTCACACCTTTTAATAATTTGATCACCCAAAGTTACACTTCTATTACTAGAACTACTACTAATAAAATTGCATTCCATGTATTCAATTTTAGTTCTACTCAAATGAAGGCCTTTAAACTCCAATGTAGACCAACAAAATTCAATTTTTTCTTGGGTTTTTTCTCTCATCTTATCCACGAGAAGGATATCATCAGCAAAAAGCATACAACAAGGTACATCCTCCTGTAAATGTCCAGTAAGACTATCCATAACTAAAGCAAAAAGATATGGGCTTAAAGCCGATCCCTGATGTAATCCAATAGAAATAGAAAAATATTTGGTCGATCCTCCTTCTGTTCAAACACAAATAACAACTCTAGTATACATATCCTTAATGGTTACGGTTATTAACATGAAAGCAAAAACTGCTAACACACTATATCTAGTAAATATACTTAATTTAACATGAAGGCTACAATCGTTAATATAGAAACCTAAAATATCAATACATTATTATTAAAAATAACTGTGATTACCGTATTAAGTGGAATTGTTACCATGGAAGCTTAGAATGTTAACGTTTAAAAAATAATAAAAAAAAGCATAGAATGGCAATGTTGGATGGAATTGTTAAAATGGTGTCGCAAAATATTAATATATAACCTAGGTTAAAGGTTAATATTGAAACAAACCATGTAAATAATTCCAACCAAGATATTAATCCAAAAAATTTCAAATAAGGCAAAACAATTCGAGTGGGACTAGGCATTACATGCTGATATTATGGACTTCATATTAATATTAAACTTGTGTTGAATGTTACTATACATAGGATTCATGTTAATTGATATGTAAAAAATTAACACACATTTCACCCGAATTAAACTAGCCTTTTTGTACTTAAATGCACATGATTTTAGAGATTTTGTTACACTAATGAATTTTAATCTTATAGAGTGATTCTTAATCCAAATTTTGTGGGAAACATGCACAACTAAGTCTTTATTTTCATTAAGCGAATTGCAGAGACACAATGCAATTTAGACTGAGTTGGTTACCTATCTCCTAGCTTTGTCCCTAGGTGCGAAAACTAGGTGCCTAGACCGATCATTCTACACTAGAAAACAGTGACACCACAAACTTGAGCACCAGATCTCGCGCCCTAGTGTAGAAACCTTAGCTCAACATATGAACAAAGAGGTCAATATATAGCGCCCTTTCTATGAACAAAGAGGTCAATGCTAGAAATGCATGGTGTAGATTGACAGCGATTTTATATATGTTTAAAAATATAAGTATTTAATACTGCTGCTAGAAGATTTAATTCCTCAGCAACAGCACCAAAAACTTAATAACGGTTATAGATTCGATAAAGATGTATATATAAAATATTCAATAATGGTAAAGTCACACTTATCAACGCAAGTATACGTATCGCTCAAGTAATATAGAGTTCTAATGAAGTCCTAGATATTGATCCCACAGGGAGTAATATTAGAACTACGAACTAAGATTTTAGAAAATTAATACTTAATCACAACAATGTAATTCAAATTGCTTATCTGTCACTAATAGATAATTGAAATAAATATGTAATTTTGATAACTTTTAAATAACTAATTATACTAATAAAGTTTTTAATGTGATATTCAATATATAAGAAAGCATCATTCACCTTCTCAAGAAATTATAGTGAATGGATAAAGTAAATTAGTTCAAATTGTATTGTGCCAAATAAGAGCATACCTATTCTTTACCCTTTGGTCCAGGCATAAAGAACATTGACTAATCCTACGCTTGTTTAATGAATCTGCGGCTAGGCTGGGAGGATACCGGCTCTCACTTTGGAGCTCCCACGTTCCCCTCGCCTAAGGGCTAACATCTACACTTCAGCACCCAAACGGTTGAACCGAATTGGGGATTTTAGTCTGTCACTCTAAAATCTCTAATTCTATGCCCGAGAATTTCATTTCCCTATTTTATTTGCCCCAACTTTCAAGGGTTTTGACCTCCCTGAATTTTGAATGTAATCTTCACTTTAATTGCAAAACTCAACATATTTTAACAAATCAATTAGCCAGATTGAAAGTAAATTAAGATTGAAGTAAAAAGATCATCACAACTTCTTTAACATTTTCATGGCTCAACCAATTCAAATCACCATTTCATAAATCTCAAGACAAGGAGAATGACAGAGAAAACTACTCAGAACTTATGGGAAAGACACATTAAAACTCAAAATTCATATATAAAAGCAAAGTCATACAAACTACAACTAGTAAATAACACTTATCTCTAATTCCTCCCCAAGCAAACGCCTCAAAGTTCCTCTGAATCTCTTCATTTCTTTACAGCACATAGAATTCTTCTTCGAAGCAGCATGGAAGAAGAAATCTCTCACTTTCCCTCCACTCTTACAATCTCTCGAAGAATTCCTCACAATCTAACCCTAAAGTAAACTCTCTACACTCTCCAAACACTTGCAACTCTCCCGGAACCTCTCTAATTTTCGGCCAAAATCTTCCTTTAAAGATGTAGAAGCGTTTTCCCAAGAGTTGCCTAAGCATCCCTCCAAAAATCATCTACATTCAATGCACCTTTGGAAATAACCGCCGATCTCCCCGTCGGCGGCCTCGAGGGCGCCGTCGGCGGGCCTTCTAAATTAATTGATCTGGAGTCTCTAGAAAATCTCGTCGTCGGCGCCGTTGGGCTCACCGTCGGCACCCTAGTTCAATTCTTCACATTTTGGTCATTTTCGCACCAAATTTGCTCCTTTTTGCATCTTTTTGCTCTAATTACCATAATTCATCATACCTACAACAAAACATTAAAAATACATTTCTTTAAAGTGCAATATCATAAAAAACAGTGTAAAATAGGTATGAAAATCTCAACATATTTTTCTTTGGTCATACACATCCTAAAGAGATCTTTAAATCGTTCTCAAGCTTCATAAATTGTTTCTCCTTCAAACTGACTAAAAGATGTAATATTATTTCTAAGCTTAGCAGTTTTTTATGGTGGAAAATATTTAGATAAAATTTTTTGTGAGAAGTATCCCCAAATTTTGATAGATCCAGGTGGTAATGAGTTTAACAACATCTTAGTTTTATCACTTAATGAAAAAGGAAAAAGTCTAAGTCTGACGACATTATTCGACACTCCATCATATTTAAATGTATCACACAATTCTAGAAAACTAGCAAGGTGTAAGTCAGGATCTTCAATCGGTGTTCCCTCAAATTGATTATTTTAAACTATTTGGATAATAGCAGGTTTAAGCTCAAATGAATTGACAGCTACAGCAGAGTTTTGTATACTCAAATGAATTTCATCTGTTGTAGGATTAACATAATCTCTTAAAGGCCTTTGATGATATTCATTTTCAATTCCAAAATTATTTTAGCTTGTAGTCATTTTGTTCAAATTATTTAACTCTTTTTATTTTTTTTCAATTTTTCTAATAGTTCTTTCTAACTCTGAATTGTAAGGTACTAAACCTTCTGATCTTAAACTATGCATACACAAAGACAATAAGCAATTAAAATAAGCAAACACACTAAAAAATAAAAATATTTAATTAAACTACAATAATTTTTTCAGTTCAAATAAAATATTCTAAATTATAAAGTAATTTACCGTTACTCCCGGCAAAGACACCAAAAACTTGATGCGCGGTTTTTGTGGTGCATTGTAAATATATTTCAATACTACAATACACACACTGCAACAGAAACAATAAATATGCAGTTTAATCTCAATAAGAATAAATTCAGTATAAATAGTTTTATATTTTAAAATCTTTAAGCTGTCAAACCGTAATAATAATGCAAGTATATGTATCACTCAAATAATAAAGAGCTCTAATAGAATTCTAAGCATCGATCCCATAGAGAATTGGAAATTCTTATGGTTATAACGTCAAACACAGTATTCAAACTATAAAATTTAAGCAATAAAAATAAATTTAAAATAAATTTATTATATGTTAAATGAAATGCAGTTAAAAGAACCAGGTTAACTAAGCTATTTGCTAAACTTCAAAAGTAAACTTATAAAGATTAAACAAAGTTTTGTAACGAAGAGTTCAAATTTAAGAAAGTATTCTTCCCTTTTACAATGAGTTTATGGATTGTTAAATAATTAAAATAATTTAAAATTATATATAAAATTCTATTGTGTCAAATATGAGCAATTCTATTATTTACCCTCTGAGAGTGCATAAAGAACATTGACTAATCCAGAGTTTGGTCTCTAAATCCGTGGTTATATTGAGAGGATACTGGCTACCACTCCAGAGCTCTCACTTCTCCCTCCCCTGAAGGCTAATAATCTTGCTTTAGTTTCCAAGCAACTAGACTAATTTGAGGATTTTAATATGTCACCTTAAAATCTTCAATTTTGCGTCCATCAAACTATATTTCCCTAGTTATTTGCATTCAACCCCATAGACTACATTCTCACCCATGAAATTGAATGTGACTCTTACCTTGTTGTAGAAAACATAAGTCTTTCGAATCTTATGTTTCTTAACAAATTTTAACATTTCAATTGGTCAGATCAAAAAGTAAATGAAGATCAGAGTTCGAATCATCACAATTTATTGACATTTAAAATCTTGCATAATAAAATTAATTCTCCATAAAATTATATCTCATTGTAGGGAGAATGATAAAAAAGACTACTAAGAATTCATGAGAATGATACGACAAAACATAGATTTTATATATAAAAATAAGTTTACAAAACAAATAAAGGAAAGAACACAACTTATCTCACAATTTTTCTCAAGCAAATCCCTTGAAGTTCCCTTTAAGCACTTTCTCTCTTTACAATCACATTCAATTCTCTCTTAGAAATCTAATGAAAAAGAAATCTCTCAACTTCGCTCTCCTCTTACAGCTCTAGAAGAAAAACCTAACTCTTCCTCCAAGACTCTCTCACGCCACCCTTGACTTCTCCGCTTCAAACCTCTCGCCCCACTTCTTACTTGACTCTCTAGACTCTCTTTTTAATTAGGGTCCGCCTTTCTTTTAAAAAGAATTCAAAATTCCCTTCTTTTTCCTCAAAAGACACAACTCTTCACACCAAGAGACATATCTCTTCATTCAAGAGTCTTTCCAAAGTATCTAGATGCATTGAATCACTCCATAGGATGTTTGAATTAATTGGAGCATTCTAAAATAGCTCAAAAACAGTCAATAACTGTCTTACTCCGTCTTAATTTGTCTCTGGCGCCTCTGGAGCCAATTTACTGAAGTTCGTGTTGTTTGCTTGATTTTGGTGCCTCTGACCAAGCTTCTCTGTAAATGGCGCCTCTAGCGCCAGTTTCTGGAGCCTCTGGTACCAGCTCTCTGTATACTAGCGCCAGGATGATGAAAAGCTGCATTTTAACTCCAAATTTCCTACTTTTTGTTCATTTTTTCTCCAAATGCCTAAAATCAATATATCTGCAACAAAACATGAAAATACCCTTCTTTAAAGTGGAATATCACCAAATTTAAACATAATATATATATATATANATAAGATATTTGTTGTCAATGAATGCTCATGTACTAGAAGAATACATAAGATATTTGTTGCCAATGAACGCCCAAAGGAGAAAAATGCCCTCTTTGTTGCATATAAGCTATCCAAAAAAGCTTTGGATGGTGGGATGTAAGTTGCAAATTCAATTCCAAGATGATACTCTAATAAAATAGGCTCAATTTTAAATCCTTTTTATATGTACTTTCCATTGCACATAAGAGATCAAAAGAAAGTAGACTTCAAAATGCTTCACTAGAGAAGCATCCTAGAAGTCGAGTATGAATCAAAACTAATTAAACTATGGTTTCCTCTTCATAATTCTAATAGGAAAACACTAGAATGTCAATTAGCAAGGATAAGCAAAAACATGTGGCAACATTGGAGATTCAATATGGAATTTGAATCCTTGAAGTTTAAATTGACGAAAAGATTATTAAGGAAAACCAAGAGAGGTTGCATAATGATAGATAGAAGAAAGAGAACAAAAAGAATTATGAAGCAGGGAAAATGAAGAGACTCGAATTATATAGAAAGGAGAAATTGAATATAAGAAATGTGATAAGAAAATAAAAAAGGAAGAGAGCATGCTTGATGACATGGGATGAAATGAAAACGTTCATTAATAATTATCAACTAAGGATACAATGGAATAAATAACAATTGTAATAACAAAAACAATAAGAAATAAATAAAGAAGCAATATATTGCTTTTAAGCCTAGACGTAAGTGTACGCATTCTTTAGATATAAAACCTAAGCTAAATGTGATAATGATAGGTACCATCTATTTCTCAAGTTGGTAGGCTATTGCACTTTTTTATCATATATATGGTTGGAAGTACTTTAATAACTTCATTGAAAGTAATCTATACTCCAGACACATGATAAAATGTTGTGGTTTGATAGTGGAAGCAAGCATTAATCAACATGTATTGTACTCTACACAAGTCTCACTCAAAGAATGATAGAAATTTTAATAATAGCAAATATATTTTGAGATATTTATTTGAGTACATGACTTTGTTCTTATCAATAAAGATTCATATCATAGTAATCAAAGATAAGTATAGAAGAAGTTAGGGGTGTCGAAATTGGGTTCGTAGGCCAAGTATGGGTCTAACCTAAAATTGATCTCACCCAAATATTAAATGGCTCCAAAAATCTAACCCGAACCTACCTACCTACTTTCAATCTGAATGACCCAAACCCCAACTGCATAACCTATTTAGCATAAAATATAATAGCTATTTAGGTCAATTTCAAGTAAATTATGGGTTAGCGGGTTAATTTCAAAAAAAATTTAAGCAAGTTAATTTTTATTCAATGTTTTTGTTAGCAGGTCAACCCAAACATGTCTAAAAAAACTTAATTAGTTAGACTTCTTGATTCTAACCCAACCAAAAAATTATTCAGTTAAACCTGAGATAAAATTTTTTTAATAGGTTCAAGTTAGGTCAGTGGTGGGTCAATTTTTGACACCACTAGAATAAGTGCATTTTTAAGAGAACCGTTGGTTATATTATTTAATTTTAATTATGTACTTGAAAAAATTACAAAGCTTGTAAAATATAAGTTGACTATATCAAACACACTAAAAATCATGAACTAGATGTAAATATAAAAAAACTAACATTTTTTGAAAAATAATCATTTGTATGCTTTACATCTCCACTAGACATTGGACAACCAACCATGGTTATTTTTTTGGGTATCTGCAATGCAACCTCATTTGGCTTGCAATAATTTCCCTTAAGACATGCTTGCAACCTTGTTTATGTCACATCCATATCATAGAAGATCTTATTTAATTTTAATAGGTTCAAGTTAGGTCAGTGGTGGGTCAATTTTTGGCACCACTAGAATAAGTGCCTTTTTAAGAGAACCATTAGTTGTCTTATTTAATTTTAATTACATACTTGAAAACATTACAAAAGCTTGTAAAATATAAGTTGACTATATCAAACACACTAAAAATCATGAACTTGATGTAAATATAAAAAACTAACATGTTTGAAAAATAATCATTTGTATGCTTTACATCTCCACTAGACATTGGACAAGCAACCATGGTTATTGTTTGGGTATTTGCAATGCAACCTCATTTGGCTTGCGACAATTTCCCTTAAGACATGCTTGCAACTTTGTTTTTGTCACATCCATATCATAGAAGATCTATATTGCACCTCATTAGTTCCACAGTTACCTTCTTAAAAGGCATATGCAAAAACTTGCACAATTTCTCTACATTGCAACCTCATTTGGCTTGCAACAATTTCCCTTAAGACATGCTTGCAACCTTGTTTATGTCACATCCATATCATAGAAGATCTTATTTAATTTTAATAGGTTCAAGTTGGGTCAGCGGTGGGTCAATTTTTGACACCACTAGAATAAGTGCCTTTTTACAAGAACCATTAGTTATCTTATTTAATTTTAATTATGTACTTGAAAACATTACAAAAGCTTGTAAAATATAAGTTGACTATATCAAACACACTAAAAATCATGAACTTGATGTAAATATAAAAAACTAACATGTTTGAAAAATAATCATTTGTATGCTTTACATCTCCACTAGACATTGGACAAGCAACCATGGTTATTGTTTGGGTATGTGCACTGCAACCTCATTTGGCTTGCGACAATTTCCCTTAAGACATGCTTGCAACTTTGTTTTTGTCACATCCATATCATAGAAGATCTATATTGCACCTCATTAGTTCCACAGTTACCTTCTTAAAAGGCATATGCAAAAACTTGCACAATTTCTCTACATTGCAACCTCATTTGGCTTGCAACAATTTCCCTTAAGACATGCTTGCAACCTTGTTTATGTCACATCCATATCATAGAAGATCTTATTTAATTTTAATAGGTTCAAGTTGGGTCAGCGGTGGGTCAATTTTTGACACCACTAGAATAAGTGCCTTTTTACAAGAACCATTAGTTATCTTATTTAATTTTAATTATGTACTTGAAAACATTACAAAAGCTTGTAAAATATAAGTTGACTATATCAAACACACTAAAAATCATGAACTAGATGTAAATATTAAAAACTAACATTTTTAAAAAATAATCATTTGTATGCTTTACATCTCCACTAGACATTGGACAAGCAACCATGGTTATTGTTTGGGTATTTGCAATGCAACCTCATTTGGCTTGCGACAATTTCCCTTAAGACATGCTTGCAACTTTGTTTTTGTCACATCCATATCATAGAAGATCTATATTGCACCTCATTAGTTCCACAGTTACCTTCTTAAAAGGCATATGCAAAAACTTGCACAATTTCTCTACATTGCAACCTCATTTGGCTTGCAACAATTTCCCTTAAGACATGCTTGCAACCTTGTTTATGTCACATCCATATCATAGAAGATCTTATTTAATTTTAATAGGTTCAAGTTGGGTCAGCGGTGGGTCAATTTTTGACACCACTAGAATAAGTGCCTTTTTACAAGAACCATTAGTTATCTTATTTAATTTTAATTATGTACTTGAAAACATTACAAAAGCTTGTAAAATATAAGTTGACTATATCAAACACACTAAAAATCATGAACTAGATGTAAATATTAAAAACTAACATTTTTAAAAAATAATCATTTGTATGCTTTACATCTCCACTAGACATTGGACAAGCAACCATGGTTATTGTTTGGGTATTTGCAATGCAACCTCATTTGGCTTGCGACAATTTCCCTTAAGACATGCTTGCAACTTTGTTTTTGTCACATCCATATCATAGAAGATCTATATTGCACCTCATTAGTTCCACAGTTACCTTCTTAAAAGGCATATGCAAAAGGTTGCACGTGTTGTAACCTCATTTTACAATCATATGTTAAGGAATTTGCATCACTATAAGAGTTAAGTCAAAATCTTACTTGAGCTTCAACTATATCCTTTAAAGCTTGTATCAAAAAGCCACTTTAGTTATTGTTGCAACCTCACTTGCACTACAGCCATCCTAAGCAAAAATTGTATCATAGCATACACTAGTTAAATCAATGATCTTTGGTATTTCTTGAGGTCGATACACTTTACAAACAATGAATTTGTTTTATTGGCAAGGCGTCGTGATTTTTTTTCCTCGAAAGGAATTTTGATGTAAAAACTCGAGTTCCACTCTTTATTTTGTTGGGCTGGCTAAATGTATGAAATCAAAGAAGGCTAATGCAATCAAGATGAATTCTAACCCCATTAACCTAATTTCTTGCAAGAAACAACTTTACAATTGAAATGTTTTGACAACTTGTCAAAATTTTCTTATATAATCTTATTATATTATAGTGCCCTTAATTTGGATTATAATTCCTATTCACAATTTGGTTACTTCAGATGGTTATTCTGCTGCATTATTCATTTTCCCGGTTTAGATATATAATCCACACACGCACGTGCGCGCGCACACACACACATATACACATATATACATATCTCTATGTGTATATAGATACATATACATATATCTCTATGTATATAGACATATGTGGTGTGTGTGTGTAAATATCTATATGTACAAGGATTTTAGTGAGTAGGTACTAAGAACCGACTCACAAGGCATATACATAAACATATGTGGTGTGTGTGTGTGTGTGTGTGTGTGTGTAAATATCTATATGTACAAGGATTTTAGTGAGTGGATGCTAAGAACCGACTCACAAGGCTGATCCCGACTGTTTATATACAACAGTATAATAATGACTTTAATTATAATTTCCACTTATATTTCCTTACTTTGCAATAGAACCAAAAACTTGATCTTGAAGAAAATAAGAATTTAACTCTTTAATTTATATATATATATATATTGGGATACTACGCAAGTATATGTATCATTATCAAGTAATATAGGACTTTTTGATTAAGACCTGAATATCGAACCCACAGGAAAATTATGCAATATGCACTATTGAACAACAAATTTTCTATTCTAAAAATATAATTACTCAAACTATAGATATTTTCACTGTATTAAAATTCAAATCTTTTTTTTTGTATTTTTGATATTTTGACAAAACAATAACAACTAAATAAGATAACTTGAGTTTATGTAAAAGAAAATCACTTGATATGAAAATACTTTTCTCGTTATCATAAATCAGTAATAAGTATAGGAATTATGTTGTGGAAGTATGCAAATTGTGTTGTGTCAAATAGGAGCAATAATACTTTTTACCCTTACTAGAGATGTTATAAATAACATTGGCTAATTTAAAGTTTGAATAGTTCTAAACACCGGCTAGGCAGGAAAGATACCAGCTCTCACTCTAGAGTTCCCTCGATTCCCTCCACCTGGGGGCTAACATCTTATATCAGACCCTTAAAACAATAAACCAAGTTGGGGGCTTTAACTTGTCACTTTAAAGTCCTCTAACTCTACACCTTCAAAAATTATTTCCCTATTTATTTGCACTAAATCATATGAATTACATTCTCATTCATATATAAAGTTCATTTCGCTATTTATTTACACTAAATCATATGAATTACATTCTCATTCATACAACTGATACACTTAAAATATATAGTATTTTTAGCGCATTTTCATACCTATTTTTGAAATATTACGCTTTAATGGAAGATATTTGTGTGTTTTTCTTTCAGGTACAAGTAAAAAGGTGAAAGTGAAAAAGGATCAAATTTTGAGCAAAAAGGTGAAAATTGTGCTAAAGTGTTTTGGCGCCTAAGCGCCAAATCCGGCGCTTAAGTGCCGGTTAAACAGAGAAGGTCGCGCCTAAAGCCAGAGGCAGTTATTTGGTCGTTTTCTTCATTTGACCGAATTTTGAAGATGTATTTGAGGCATTTATTGGCTAAAGAGGGTGGTTATGACCACTAAAAACGAAAATATTATTAAAAGACTTATGAAAGGATGCTTTCTTTGGAGAATACATCTAATTGGGACACATTTTGAAGAGTTATCAAGGCACCTCTTGGAGATTTATAAAAGAAGAAAGTTGAGATTTTTTAATGTGTGCTTAAAAGTTCTGAAAAGTGTTTGAAAGGAGAGAGTTTTGGAAAGATTTTCAGGCACCATAAATTTATTTTATCCTTTTTGTTTTTAGTTTATTTTGAGTGTTATAAAAAATAAGAGATTCAAATGAACTTCAAGAGTTTGGTAGAGGATTTGAGATAAATTTTTATCTTCTGTTTTGAACTACTTCTGGTTCTAATTGAGATTTTTTGTTAGTTTGACAATGATTTCTACTTTTAAACTAAAGTGTGGTTTTGTTTTCTCCATGAATTCTGAGGATTTGACAATGATTTCTACTTTTAAACTAAAGTGTGGTTTTGTTTTCTCCATGGATTCTGAGTATTTTCTTTATCTTTCTCTTTAAAATGATAAGTAATTAAAGTGTTAGATGGAAGTTGTGGAGAGTATTGATCTTTAATGCAAGAAGAATTTGTGATGATTTAAATCAATGAATTTTATTTACTTCTTGATTTGGCCTATCCATATGTTAAAATTTATTGTGAGAACGTGTAAGAACCGGGTTGATATTGTCTCAGTCCACAATTGAAAAGAATCACGTGAGGTTGTATGAATGAAAATGTAACTCATTTGATTTAGTGCAAATAAATAGGGAAATAATCTTTGAAGGGTATAGAGTTAGATGACTTTAAAGTAACAGGTTAAAGCCCCCAACTTGATTTATTGTTTTAGGTTTGATACGAGATGTTAGCCCCCAGGTGGAGAGAATCGAGGGAACTCTAGAGTGAGAGATGGCATCTTCCCTGCCTAGCCGGTCTTCAGAACTATTCAAACTTTAAATTAGCCAATATTTTTTATAACATCTCTAGTAAAGGTAAAAAATATAATTGTTCCTATTTGGCATAACACAATTTGCATACTATCACAACATAATTTCTATACTTACAACTGATTCATGATAAGGAGAGAAATATTTTCAAATTTAGTGTTTTTCTTTTACATAATCTCAATTTATCTTTTTATATTTTTACTGTTTTGTCAAAATATCAAAAATACTAAAAAGATTTGAATTTTAATTACTGCGAATACATCTCTAGTTTAAGTAATTGTCTTTTTAAAATAGAAAGTTTGTTGTTCAATAGAGCATAGTGCATAATTTCTCTGTGGGTTCGATGTTCAGGTCTTAATCAAAAAGTCTTATATTACTTGATGACAATACGTATACTTGCATAGTATCCTAATATATATTATTTGATGACGATACGTATACTTGTCTAGCCGGTCTTTAAAACTATTCAAACTTTAAATTAGCCAATATTTTTATAGCATCTTTAGTAAGGGTAAAGAATATAATTGTTCATATTTGGCACAACACAATTTGCATATCATCACAACAGAATTTCTATACTTATAACTGATTCATGATAAGGAGAAAAATATTTTCAAATTTAGTGTTTTTCTTTTACATAATCTCAAGTTATCTTTTTAAATTGTTACTATTTTGTCAAAATATCAAAAATACTAAAAAGATTTGAATTTTAATTACTGTGAATACATCTCTAGTTTAAGTAATTGTCTTTTTAAAATAGAAAGTTTGTTGTTCAATAGAGCATATTGCATAATTTTCCTGTCGGTTTGATATTCAGGCCTTAATCAAAAAGTCTTATATTACTTGATGACAATACGTATACTTGTGTAATATCCTAATATATATTATTTGATGACGATAAGTATACTTGCCTAGCCAGTCTTCAGAACTATTCAAACTTTAAATTAGTCAATATTTTTTATAGCATCTTCAGTAAGGTTTAAGAATATAATTGTTCCAATTTGGCACAACACAATTTGCATATCATCACAACAGAATTTTTATACTTATAACTGATTCATGATAAGGAGAGAAATATTTTCAAATTTAGTGTTTTTCTTTTACATAATCTCAAGTTATCTTNTCTCTAGTAAAGGTAAAAAATATAATTGTTCCTATTTGGCATAACACAATTTGCATACTATCACAACATAATTTCTATACTTACAACTGATTCATGATAAGGAGAGAAATATTTTCAAATTTAGTGTTTTTCTTTTACATAATCTCAAGTTATCTTTTTAAATTGTTATTGTTTTGTCAAAATATCAAAAATACTAAAAAGATTTGAATTTTAATTACTGTGAATACATCTCTAGTTTAAGTAATTGTCTTTTTAAAATAGAAAGTTTGTTGTTCAATAGAGCATATTGCATAATTTTCCTGTGGGTTTGATATTCAGGCCTTAATCAAAAAGTCTTATATTACTTGATGACAATACGTATACTTGTGTAATATCCTAATATATATTATTTGATGACGATAAGTATACTTGCCTAGCCAGTCTTCAGAACTATTCAAACTTTAAATTAGTCAATATTTTTTATAGCATCTTCAGTAAGGTTTAAGAATATAATTGTTCCAATTTGGCACAACACAATTTGCATATCATCACAACAGAATTTTTATACTTATAACTGATTCATGATAAGGAGAGAAATATTTTCAAATTTAGTGTTTTTCTTTTACATAATCTCAAGTTATCTTTTTAAATTGTTATTGTTTTGTCAAAATATCAAAAATACTAAAAAGATTTGAATTTTAATTACTGTGAATACATCTCTAGTTTAAGTAATTGTCTTTTTAAAATAGAAAGTTTGTTGTTAGCATATTGAATAATTTCCCTGTGGGTTCGATATTCAGGTCTTAATCAAAAAATCTTATATTACTTGATGACGATACGTGTATACTTGCGTAGTATCCCAATATATAAATTGAAGAGTTAAATTCTTATTTGCTTCAGGATCAAATTTTGATTCTGTTCCAAAGTAAAAAAATATAAGTAAAAATATAATCAGAGACTTTGTTATACTGTTGCATATAAGTAGTTATCGGGGATCAACAACCTCATGTGATTCTTTCCAATTGTTGACTAAGATAATACCATCCCAGTTCTTACATGTTCTCACAACAAATCTTAATATCTGGATATGTCAAATCAAGAAGTAAATGAAGTACATTGATTATATTCCAAAGTAAAAAAATATAAGTAAAAATATAATCAGAGACATTGTTATATTGTTGCATATAAGTAGTTATCGGGGATCAACAACCTCATGTGATTCTTTCCAATTATTGACTGAGATAATACCATCTCGGTTCTTATATGTTCTCACAATAAATCTTAACATTTGGATATGTCAAATCAAGAAGTAAAAGAAGTATATTGATTTAAATCATCAAAACTTCTTCCAACTTTAAAAAACAATACTCTCCACAACTTCCATCCAACACTTTTAATTACTTATCATTTTAAGGAGAAAGATAAAGAAAACTACTCATAATCCATGGAGAAAACAAAACCACACTTTAGTTTAAAACAGAAATCATTGTCAAACAAACAAGAAGTCTCGATTAAAACCAAAAGTAGTTCAAAATAAAAGATAAAACTTATCTTGAATCCTCTACCAAACTCTTGAAGTTCCTTTGAATCTATTTTCTTTTACAACACTCTCAAAATAAACTAAAACCAAAAAGGATAAAGTAAATTTGTGTGATACCTGAAAATCTCTCCAAAACTATCTCTCAAAACTCCTCACGACTCCTCTTCAAACTCTTTTCAAAACTTTCAAACACACACTTCAAATGTCTCAACTTCTTTCTTTTATAAATTTCCCAAGAGGTGCCTTGAAAATTCTTCTAAATGTGTTCAAATTCGATGTATTCTCCAAAGGATGTCTCATTTCACAAGTCTTTTAATAATATTTTCATTCCTAGTGGTCATAACCACCCTCTTTAGTCAATAGGTGTCTCAAATGTCTCTTCAAAATTCGATCAAATGAAGAAAACCTCCAAATAACTGCCTCTAGCTTTTAAGCGCGGGGCATCTGGCGCTTAGGCACGACCTTCTCTGTTTCACTGGCGCTTAAGCGTCGAATCTGACGCTCAGACACCAAAACAATTTTGCACAAATTTCACATTTTTGCTTCAAATTTGATCATTTTTCACTCCTTTTAGTATTTTTCGACTTATTACTTGTACTTGAAAGAAAAACACACAAATATTTTCTATTAAAGCACAATATCTCAAAAATATGTATAAAAATGCGTCTAAAAATACTATATATTTTAGGTGTATCAAAATCCCTCAAACTTAAAATGTTACTTGTCTTCAAGTGACACTTCAATCTTTAAAAATCAAATATGTATGATATGTATATGAATTTCTTTAGGAGTTACTAAAATTTAGATTTAGAAATATGTTCAATATTTAAAAAATAAATAAGTATAATATGTATCGAAATTTTTTTTAGGAGTTACTAAAATTTAGATTTAGAAATATAGTAGTCCAATTTAGAAAAAATATATCCTCTAAATGAGACCAACTTAAAGTTTAGAAATTTTTAATGTTAGGAAAGATGAAAATATGAGTTGTAATGAAGACAACTTAAATTTTAGAAATTTTTAATGTTAAGAAAAATGAAAATATGAGTTCCTATCTAATTAAGAAATATTATAGATTCCTTAAGTTTAGAATTTAATCCTTTTATTATCTCCACTTAAAAATCTTTATTAAGATTAATTTTACTTACTATATTATATCCTTAAGCTTAAGAGTTTCTCAAGTCTTATACTTTAAAAAGTTCAAATGTGGAACCAATTTTTGATTAGACACTAATCCTCAAGCTTCTCCTCCTTTACTTTTTTTTTTTCTTTTTTTTTTCTTTTTCAAGCAATGATTACTATATCTGAATAGACCTTTAATGATTTTGAATTTCACTACTCCTTTCCTAAAGCAAAATCCTGATATAAATTTTTTACTTAAAAATATAATACTAGTTTTGAAAATTATTTTCAACAAAAGAAATTTAAGTATTAAAAATAAAAGTTTAAATTTCTAAATTTTTCAAAAATTCAATTTTTCTTACTCAAGATAGTTACACTATATTTAATATTTTCTACATTAAAAATTTTTAACTGAAAGTTTTTCTTTACTACTCAGAATTTTAACTAAATTCTCTTACTCATTTCTAAAATAAAATTTTACTTCCCTAATATAACTTCATATACATAATCATTTTTCTTTTCAAATCAAATTCAACTCTAGCACATTTGAGAACAAATAAAATTCAAATTTTGAAAATATTTTTCATCCCCCAAACTTAAATTTTTAACAGATTAAACAGTTTAGCAGCAAATATAAATAAGCAGGAATGAAAATTTGAAATATCATGCCTACAAGAATTTTTATCCTAATTATACAAGTATAAAACTAAAAACAGGAGTAAAATTAATTTTTTATTAATTTTCTATCATTTTCATTTCAATTCAACATGTATTCAACATGTAGAGATTCATTAGACTTTTAAGTAGTGGGTACAGAAATAAAAACAAACTAACACACTAACTTTGATTTTCAGTCTCAACATAAAGCAAACACACTAACATAATAAAAGAAAATTACAGGGTAACAATTTTCTGAGTTTAAAATTTAAAAGTAAAGTTAGCAAGATTTTCAACTTTTCACAAGACATAGAAATAAGTTCAATTCTATCTAACTAAAACAATAATCAACACACAACAACAATTACTATCCTAGAATTTTAAAACAAACTAATAACAAAACACAACATCACAATACAATTAAACAAAATAAAAGTCTCTAATTATACAAGTATAAAACTAAAAACAGGAGTAAAATTAACTTTTGATTAATTTTCTATTATTTTCATTTCAATTCAACATGTAGAGATTCAGTAGACTTCTAAGTAGTTGGTACAGATATAAAAACAAGCTAACACACTAACTTTGATTTCCAGTCTCAACATAAAAACAAACACACTAACATGATAAAAGTAAAATACAGGGTAGCAAATTTCTGAGTTTAAAATTTTAAAGTAAAGTTGGCAAGATTTTCAACTTTTCACAAGACATAGAAATAAGTTCAATCCTATCTAACTAAAACAATAATCAAAACACAACAACAATTACTACCCTAGAATTTTAAAACAAACTACTAACAAAACACAACATCACAATACAATTAAACAAAATAAAAGTCTCACACATCACAAAATCCAAACCAATACACAAACATATATGTCTCAAGTCAAAAACATAAAACCACATCACATCATATGTCTCAAGTCTAAACATAAAAATAAACAACACATCACAAAGCTCAAGTTCAAAGCACAGTCTAACATAAAAATAAACGACACATCACAAGTCTCAAGTTCAAAGCACATAGTCTAACACATATTACAAACATAAAAATAAATCACTCAATCCTCCTCCTCATCATTTTCAGAATCACCTCTATTCCAGACATTTGTATGCTCATAATCATGTTATCTAGGATATGGAGGAAATTGCACTCCTAGGTTAGCCCTAATGAGGTATTCCAAAGATAAATGAAATTTCTCTTCATAATCACTTTTTCTTCTATTATACCCATCAATATGATCTACAAAGATTTCTAAATTTCTTACCTTATATGCGGTATAATTGATATTGTCCATCGTCCTCTATAATAATTGAGTTTGAGTTTTTGTTGACTCACCTCTAGAAGTAGATGGTCTTGAGGTAGATGGTCTAGACGTAGAAGCAACAGAGGTAGAAGCAGCAGACATCTCCATTCCATAACTTCTTGAAAATCCTCTTCTCCAGCCAAAAATAGAATGCTCCGAATATGACTTCACATTAACACTAGTAATTGACTTCAAAGGCAACAGTACTTCCTCCCAGCTATCATATCTCACTCCAGCCTGCTCACATAAAGAAAAGATCAAGGAAGCAAATCCCAGACTTGCAGTAGTAGCGGCAGTGGCAGAACTGATGATAGTCTGATAAATCAATGCTCCAATGTTGATGAGTTTTCCTTCCTGGATACAATAATTCAACGTCACTCTCTCTCTGGTAACTTCACTGAGATGATTCATAGGTAATAGACGGGCTGAAATAAAATAGTGTCATGCCTTCAAAAGTGCATTTAACTTTGACGTGGCAAAGTTGACTCTCCTCTCATTTGTGATCTTCCAAAGTCCTCTTCCAACAGTCAAATAAGAAATAATCTCATCGAGCTCCGTCTCAGTAAGACTATAGTTCACATAAAAATACAAAATCTCAGGTGGCAAATGATAAAACATATTGATTACCTCTGGCGAAAAAAATACCAATTTTCCTCGAACCATAACTCGATTTTCTTTAGCCTCATGGAGGTTTGCATAAAATTCTCGAACTACAGAAATAACTACCACAGCAGAAAAACAACAGAATTGTTCCCACTATCGGCGAACGATCGAATCTTCTACAGATCCACCTGGATTTTTGAAACAACGCTCCTAGATAAGCTTTCATGATTGCAGAGCATCATTGTACCTATCTTGAACTTTCGAACTCACAAATTTACCCGAATTGAAATGACATTTTCCTTTGCTCCTCTTCATTCTTGGTGTCATTCTACAAATTTCATAAAATTCCACAATAACTTCAAAAATCAAGTCTAATCCACTAAACTCAACTCCTATAAGTATAAACTACACTTCCTATGCAATTTTCATATATTTTTCCTCATTTTTACCATGACTAGTGATTTTTGGGTTCTTCCAAATGTACTCAAAATACATGGTGAAAATCCAAAATTTTTATATAGAAATAAAACTCTTACCTTAAGAAATCCGAATCTAGCAAATTTTGCTCAATTCCACATAGAAATCTCCACTTAATGGCTTGCCCTAGCTCTCCAAATTGTGAATTCGAGTGGAAGAAGATGACAGCGAGGGTGAAAATGGCGATTTGGAAGAACATGTTCGTGAACCGGTTTCGTGAACCGGCGCTTAAGCGCGGGTAAGTGGCGCTTAGGCGCCTGTCTCTCGGGTTACATCGCGCTTAAGCGCGAGAATGTGGCGCTTAGGCGCCAATGCACGATTTTTTAGATTTTTGAACTTAAGTAAAATACACTATTAGCCTAAGTATACCACCCCTAAATGATCTCGTAACACTTAAATGACTATTTTCATCTCCTACAACTCTCCTCTCTCTCAAAATTCTCCCATATAACTCAATTCAATTCGAGACAAAAATAACACTAATTTGCACAAAAACAAACATATACATTCATTCACAAACTAGTACAAGTGCATATAACCCTTAATTCTCACTCTAAATAGTCTCGAATGAGAAAATCTTCTAATTACAAACACTTAACAAACTTAAATAATAAGACACATAAAAGTTAAAAACAATAACACGTAAATACGACTCATGACAAACAAACTCAAACACAAAACTTAATTCCACTATTCATTTGATGGGACAAACTCCGGTCTTTCATTAGTCTCTCCTTAGGCAATCGGAATATAAAGTTGATAAAACAGGGAGTGGAACGAGCTCTGATACTATCTTCTTCAATCCATTTCTATTTAAGATACATCTCTTTATCTGCTTCCTCTATAAAACTAGTATGACTAAATTGCATTTTCAATTATCATTCAATATGCTCAAGGTGTGCATGAATCTCAATTACCTTGGTCTCCAGTAAAGCCATAATAGTCTCAATTTTGTTGATCTTTTCTGATATTCCTTCGATACTAACAACTAAGAAACCGTTATACATCTCTTGTGCACTTTGACTAATGAATTTCTTCCTCATGGTCTCTCCTTCTTCTTCAAATTCATCTCCCACGAAGACATCTTATCAAAATCTCTCTCTTAGATTTTTAGGGCTAAAAATGATCTCGGGTGAAATTTCTTCACAAAACCCTTCTATTTATAGGCCTAAATCCTTCTAAAAACTTCTAGGCACGTCTTGGAACTGCCTTGGCAAGTTTTTACAAACCAATTGGCGGTTAAACTTTCTAAAATCTTAATTTAGCACATGTTTTTTAACTGTCGCGCTTAAGCGCCGAATATTGGAGATTAAGCACCAATGTTCAATTTTGCACCAGTCAACTTAACGTCCAAATTCTCATTCTAACATGTCTAGGTTACTAAACAAAGTCTTAAAATCAATACTAATACATAATAGTCTCAAAAATATTACGCCAATTTTTCTTAATCACACACAATCAACAATCAAAGCAAAAACATGCTGATAACTATGGGTTGTCTCCCACAAAGCACTTGATTTTACGTCATCAGTCAGACGTAACCAGTGCTTATTCTGGTTGACCCAACATCCTTCGATCGTTAAATTTATGCTGATCCTCTATAAAATAAGGTTTCAGTCTATGACCATTCACTTTAAACATTTTATCAGTTTTAGGTTCTTTAATATCCACAGCTCCATAAGGATAAACTTTCACCATAATAAACGGGTCCATCCACTTGGACTTAAGTTTGCCTGAAAATAATCTTAACATTGCATTATATAGCAAAACTTGTTGCCCTGACTGAAAATTTTTAATAAGAATCCTTTGATCATGCCACATCTTCATCTTTTCTTTGTAAATCTTAGCACTTTCATAAGATTCTTTCATTATCTCTTCAAGCTCATTTAATTGCAATAATATTTTCTCACCAGCATCTATTAAATTATAATTAAACTATTTAATTGCCCAATTTATTTTATGCTCAAGTTCAACTCGTAAGTGACAAGTTTTCCCAAATATTAACCTATATGGGGATATTCCTATAGGAGTTCTATATGCAGTTATATAAGCTCACAAATCATAGTCAAGTTTGAGTGATCAATCCATTTTTATTGGATTTACAAATTTTTCCATAATTTTTTAATTTCTCGATTAGATAATTCAGCCAAATCACTTGTCTGAGGAACATAAGTAGTAGCAATTCTATGATTTATATGATATTTCTTTAATAATTTCTCCGTTATGACATTTCTGATCAGTTTTAGGATCTTTAATATCCACAGCTCTATAAGGATAAACTTTCACCATAATAAATGGGTCCATCCACTTGGACTTAAGTTTGCCTGAAAATAATCTTAACATTGCATTATATAGCAAAACTTATTGCCCTGACTGAAAATTTTTAATAAGAATCCTTTGATCATACCACATCTTCATCTTTTCTTTATAAATCTTAGCACTTTCATAAGATTCTTTCATTATCTCTTCAAGCTCATTTAATTGCAATAATATTTTCTCACCAGCATCTATTAAATTATAATTAAACTATTTAATTGCCCAATTTATTTTATGCTCAAGTTCAACTCGTAAGTGACAAGTTTTCCCAAATATTAACCTATATGGGGATATTCCTATAGGAGTTCTATATGCAGTTATATAAGTTCACAAATCATAGTCAAGTTTGAGTGACCAATTCATTTTTATTGGATTTACAAATTTTTTCATAATTTTTTAATTTCTCGATTAGATAATTCAGCCAAACCACTTGTTTTAGGAAGATAAGTAGTAGCAATTCTATGATTTATATGATATTTTTTTAATAATTTCTCCATTATGACATTTCTGAAATGACTTCCTCCATTAGTTATGATAACTCTCGGCATCCCAAATCTACAAAATATGTTCGTTTTCAAAAATTTTGCAACACTTTGAGCATCACATCGAGGTAAAGCAACAGCTTCTATCCATTTGGATACATAATTCACTGCTAACAGTATATATAAATTCCTAAAAGATGGTATAAATGGTCAAATGAAATATAATCCACAAACATCAAATATTTCAACTTTTAACATATAATTGAGGGGCATCTCATTTCTTCCAGAAATATTACATATTTGTTGACATCTATCACAAGTTTTAATATAATAATTAACATCTCTAACGATAATAGGCCAATAAAATCTAGATTGTGAAATTTTATATGTTGTTTTATCAACACCAAAATGTCCCCTAAAATCAGAATTATTATATTTTTGGATAATTTCATAAGTCTCTTCTAAAGGTACACATCTTCGAGTAATCAGATCATTTCCTTGTTTATATTAAAATGGGTCATCCCAAAAATAAGTCTTAGCTTCAGAAATAAATTTCATCTTTTGTTGGTATGTTATTTCACATGGTATAATATCACTAACAAGAAAATTTACAATGTCGGCATACCACGGAACACGTCACTCATTAATTTTGAACAGTTTTTCATCTGAAAAATGTTCATTAATTTCTTTTTCAAAATAGAGTGATTTTTCTAACTCAAGGCTGGACAAATGATCAGCAATTTGATTTTCAGTTCCCTTCTGATTTACTATTGTAAAATCAAATTCTTGCAAAAGAAGAATCCATCTTATAAGTCTTGGTTTAGCATCCTTCTTTTTCATTATGTACTTAATAAAAGAAAGATATGTATGCACTACGTAATGATTTTCAATTAAATATGATCTAAATTTATCAAAGACATATACTATTGTCAATAACTATTTTTCAGTTGTTGTATAATTAATTTGGGTTTCATTAAGAGTTTTACTAGCATAGTAAATTACTTTAAAAATTTTATCATATCTTTGTCCTAAAACAACTCCAATAGTATAATCACTAGCATCACACATCAGTTCAAAAGATTTCCCCCAATTTGGTGAAACTATAATTGGTGAGTGACTAATTTTTCTTTTAATAACTCGAGCTTTTAGGCACTCTTCATCAAATTTGAAAATTGCAGTTTTCTCCAGTAAATACATAAAGGCTTAGTAATTTTTGAAAAGTCTTTGATATATCGTCTGTAGAATCCAGCATGTCCTAAAAAACTCCTAATTTCTCTTACATTGGTTGGATAAGGTAAATTAACGATCACTTGAATTTTAGCATTTTCTGATACCATTTTCTGATATTTTATGTTCTGATATAATTCCTACTGCTACCATAAATTTGTATTTTTCCCAATTAATGACTAATTTTGTTTCTTTACAGTGCTTAAGAACTTTTAATAAATATTCTAAAAAGAAGTCAAATGAAGTTCCAAACACTGAAAAATTATCTATAAATACTTCAATTCTTTTTTCAATTAAATCACAAAAAAATGTCATCATACATCTTTGAAATGTAGCATGGGGCATTACATAAATCAAAGAGCATTCTTCTAAAAGCAAATGTACCTCCTGCTACCATAAATTTGCATTTTTTCCAATTAAGAACTACATTTGTTTCTTTACAACGCTTAAAAACTTTTAATAAATGTTCTAAACAAGAGTAAAATGAAGTTCCAAACACTGAAAAATTATCCATAAATACTTCAATTCCTTTTTCAATTAAATCACAAAAAAATGTCATCATACATCTTTGAAATGTAGCAGGGGCATTACATAAATCAAACAACATTCTTCTAAAAGCAAATGTACCATACAGATAGGTAAAAGTTATTTTCTCTTGATCCTCAAGAGATATTTGTATTTGGTGATAATCGGTATATCCATCCAGAAAATAAAAGTATTTATGCTCAGATAGTCTATCCAGCATTTGATCTAGAAAGGGTAGTGGAAAATGATATTTCCTAGTGGCAAGATTTAATTTTCTATAATCAATGCATATTCGTCACCCTGCAACTTGTCTAGTTGGTATTAATTCATTATGTTTGGTCACAGTCACAATTACTCCTCCTTTTTTAGGAACACAGTGAATTGGACTAACCCATGCACTATCTGAAATAGAGTAGATAATTCCAGCCTTAGGAACAAACTGAATTGGACTAACCCATGCACTATCTGAAATAGGGTAAATAATTCCAGCATCTAACCACTTAAATATTCTTTCTTTACAGATTCTTTCATAGTAGGAAGATCAACCCTGGGTTTGCAGTTCTCTTCCATATGAATTCTATGCATACAAATTGAAGGACTGGTTCCTTTAATATTAGCAATTGTCCATCCAAAGACTTTCTTAAAATTTTTCAAAATTTTCATCAATCTTTTTCTTCTTCCATCGTTAATTTTGAAGAAATTATAACTGGTAAAGTAGAGGAATCTCCTAAAAAAATATTTTAAATGATCAGGAAGTAACTTCAACTCAAGTTCAGGAGGTTTTTCAATTGATGGACAAAATTTTTTATCTTTTTCTATCGTGTCCAAAATTTCAAAATTTTCTCGAACATAGTTTGAATCTTCCTTACAAAGATCTTCACAGTGATCTAATTCCTCTTCTTGCTCGTGTTCCAAATCTTTTACTTCAGATTTTTCTTCATAAGTAGTTTTGAAATGACATTCACTCAGATATCTTATAACATCCATTCTATAACATTAATCATCTTTACCTTTTGTAGAATACTTCATTAATCTTAAAATGTTAAAATTAACAGTTTGATCATTGACGCTCATTGTTAATTCCCCTTTCTGCGAATCTATCATTGTTCTTCTTGTGGTTAGGAAATGTCTCCCCAAAATGATAGGTATCTCTTTATCTTCCTCCATATCCGACACCATAAAATCAACAGGAAAGATAAATTGATCTACATTCACTAGGACATCTTCTATAACTCCTTTAGGGTACGTTATCGAACGATCTGCTAACTGCAGAGTTACAGCAGTTGGGGTTATTTCTCCTAATCTCAATCTTTTAAATATTGATAATGACATAAGGTTAATGCTTGAACCTAAATCACATAAAACTTTCCCATAAAATCTGTCTCATATCGTACATGGAATTGTAAAGCTACCAGGATCTTTAAGCTTTTCAGGAAACTTTTTCTGAATAATAGCACTGCACTCCTCACTAAGTGCAACAGTCTCATTATCTTCAAACTTTCTTTTTCTGTTAAAAATATCCTTCATAAACTTTACATAGCTAGGCATTTGTTCTAAGGCTCCAACAAATGGAATATTAATTGTAAGCTTTTTAAAAGTTTTCAGAAACTTTGAAAATTACTTATCTAACTTTTGTTGACGAAGTCTCTGAGGAAATGGAGGTGATGGTTTTTCTAAGTTAACTTTAAGTGGAGAAATATGTCTTTCACAATCTTTTGGAGCGTCCTCTTTTGATTATTCAATTTCTTTTCTCTCTACTTCAGTTTCTTTTTTAATCATACTTTTCAACTCTCTTCCGCTTATAAGTTGAACGGCTTTTACTTGTTATTTATTCTGGTCTTTCGAATTTGTTTCAGTATTACTAGGAAGTGTTCATTGGGATCTATTACTTAATGAATTTGTAATTTGTCCAAGTTGATTCTCAATATCTTTAATTGCAGCTCCTTGACTTTGTAATTGGTTTTCCATTTGTAACACCTTTTTTTCTCCTTAAATTGTGGATTACTATTGAAACCTGGAGGATAAGTAGATCTATAATTATTACTCCCTTAATTGTTCCAGTTCCCCAATGGGTTTAGTTGATTGTTCCCCCATTGTTGATTATTACTACCCGTAGTATTATTCCAATTAAAGTTGGGATGATTCTTCCAACCTGGGTCATTTGCGAAAACAATTTAATTGTCACAACATAAACCTTTGTATTGTTCTTGCATTGATTGTGACTAAGAAGAACGATTCATGGAGAATGTGCATCAATGGCCGAGCCATCAAAAAAAATTATTATTATTATGTTTTATTTTTCGATGCCAAGCTTGTAAGAGTTCGTTGATAAATTAGCACGAGCCACTACACTCTCCTAATTGGATCTACACAACCGCTACCACCAAATACATATTCGCCCTAGAGATGAATACAAGAAGGGTTTAAGACTAGAAATTGGTTATATGAATGACAAGTGGTGTCATTTGATCTTTACAGTGCACGTGGTGCATTCATAAGGCTTATACATTAAATTTTAAAACCTTTTTAAGTTGGTTTTGTGTTGTCTATTTCGACTATATTCTTATATATAGCACATTGAGCACTTGAATCACTTGATGTTACTATTCTCAGCTTCTAGAGATCATCAAATGTTGCTCAACCTATGTAAGTGTGGGTATGCTCTGACCAATTTTCACTTCCTCAGGCTCATCATAGGGAAAGCAGGTGTGAGTGTGGATTCAAATAGGGTAGGTGCAATACAATCTTGGCCGACACCCAAATCTATTACGAAAGTCTGCAGTTTCCATATTTTGCTTAATTTTTACAAGCATTTTATTTGCAATTTCAGCACTATCGGCCACACCTTTGACAAATTACCTTAAGCAAAAGATCATTAATTAGGGTTCAAAAAGCAGAACAACCTTACTACATTAAACGAATACTTAAGCTCGAGACCAGTTCTAAGTATACAAAATTTCGAGAAACTTTTCTAGGTGGAAATGGATGCATCTGCCATTAGAGCAAGAGTTGTTTTAATGCAACAAGTAAAGTCGATGGGGTTCTTTAGCAACACCTTGAGTTCTATATGCCAAAGTGGTCTGCATATGAACAAAATTTCTATGCAATTATTTAAGCACCAAAGATTTGGGAATACTACCTATTCCACAGTAATTTATTTTGTTTAGTGACCAACAAACCCTGGACTTCCTACAAGATCAAAAAAACCTTAACAGGATGAATGTTGGATGGGCGGCATTCCTCCAAAAGTTTAGTTTTGTAGTGAATCACAGGTCTAATCAAAACAATCAAGCAGCGGATGCTTTAAGCAGTAGAGGGAATTTGTGGCGGACCAAAATCACAAAAAATTCNCTTGAGCTTGAAACCCTGCCAGAAACCAGGACAGAACCCAATACACCCCCACACTCCACCAAACTTCAATTTCTTGTGTTCACACCTTCATAAGAGTGAAAGAAGCTAAAGCCCCATCAAATCCTCCTTCCACAGAACCTCTACCATAGCTCTAGACCTGCACCTGAAATCGAGCTTGGTCGAATTCATAACTAGGCCTTATACCAAGACCAGGGACTCAATCTCTAACCTACTTGGACCCCACGAACGTGCCTAGCACCTCTGATAGAAGCCTCCATTTTCAAAGCAAAGGTATCTCCTTCTCCCGAGTTTATTTTGATTCTCCATTTACTTAGGCTTGATTTTATGGTACATTAACCATATGGATGTGTTCGTCTCACTTAGACGAGTCCATAGGATCAAACCCGAAGTGATTTGGTTGAGTCTAGGCTAAGATCTTGAGGTTTTAGTGTGGACGAGTGCGGGATCATTCTATCGGGGATGATGACGGGGAGCCGTTCGATCGAGCATGTATCAAATGGACGGGGGAGATCAAGCCGAACAGCACTTCGGGACATAAACAGCGGGCCAAGTCAGCAAGCTACATGGACGGCGGCGTCCAACCAGAGCGCGCCACGCATGCCTTCAGAGCCATCGTAGGTTGAGGTGGTACGTGCGGTTTAAATAGATAAATAAGGCCTTTTCTTATTTATTTAAATAGCCTTAACTTAGAAAATTCATAACTTTGTGTAGAAAAATCACAAAAATAAGTAAAAATACCCTATTGCTCAGTGAACAAAGGGAAACAATGTGAAATAAATTTCAGGTCCATTTGGTGCATATTTTATTTTTAATTATTTAAAAACTATTTTTAATTATTTGATTTTCCATGCATAATGACACATCACCTTGGCTTGGAATTTTGACATGTTGTAGTCTCTGCCAGGGGAAGTATTCTCTGATTTTTCCAAAGTGAGAGGAGCTTCCTATATAGAGACCCATATTTTTCAAGTTATTCCACATTATTTCTTTAAGATAATCATGGGAATTAGCATATTGATTATGAAATCCTAAGAAAATTTTGGAAGGTCCACCATGACTAGAGAAACCTATGGAAATAATTTCATGGGTCAAGTCATTTAAAATATCTTTAAATTTTATAAATACTAAATCACTAAGATAATTAATTTTAGAAAATATAAACATTTAAATGACTTGATTTTTTACCTCCACCGTGATTTATGATCCAGAGGCACATCATAAAAATTTCAAAATATTTTGAGTTCATTTGACACATTAAGTTGATTTTTAAAGATAAATACCACTCTTGGCATTTAAATGATTTTTAGAAAATCAAAATATAACTCGAAAAATTATGAAACTTAGTTTTTTGAGCTCTCTGTGATCAGGGGTATTTTCTAAAAATAAAATAATATTTATNCTAGCTTTAATTTATCAGGTTCTAAGCCAGTCCTAAAAATTTTCTAGACTTTCTGCACTCATTCCTGGCCAACAAGGTTTTCCAGCATTCTTCTATCCTGCATTTGTGCTATTCCTCTAGCTTCACTCTATGCTTATGAATTCAGTTTGCACTAACAATTCATCATCCATAGAGCGGTTTCTGACGAAAGAGATTGTTAGAAAAGTCGCAAACTTGAACGGCTAGAGTAAGAGGCACATACATAATAGGAGAAGAAAGCCACTCAAATAACAACAGTAACTGCATTTGAATCGAAGCACGTTTTTGCAAAACATAAACCACTTCACCCAAAACATAATCATAGCAAAAATTTCTACAAAAGAACCCTAAAACCCATTGGAATAGAAATTTCGCTGTGATTCCAGACAAAGCTGAACCCTAGCCTCCAAATCCAGATTTTTTTTCAGTTAAAAAGAAAAAATCGGCCGTTTGCAGGTTGCAGAGATCAAAATCCTAAAACTGAAAAAAAAAAAAAAAAAAANACTAGAACAAAAAAAGCAGGATGGGAACGCAGTACCCGGATCCGGGCAGTGTCCTCCTGGCCTGACTGGAGAAGCATAGCAATATCGCGCCGCATCTGCCTCAGCTGCGCCTCTCTCTTGTTCCTCAGAAGCTTTATTCGCGCAGACACCAGATTTGCTTCCGTCTTGCTGTCCATTTGTTTCAGCGCAATCACAATCAGAAAGAAGAAAGCAGGAATTGAAAAATAGCGCTCGATTACCATTTCGAAGGGTTGAATCTCCTGAGGAAAATGAGCAAAGCCAATCCCGCTAGCTTCTGAAGGGAACGGAAAGGGGATTTCTCTTGAGGCATAGCGAGCGAGCAAAGAGGCGAGTGCGGAGAGGAGCTGGAAACCGGACTGAATCACGAAATGGCGCTCCAACGGTCACCAGAGCAAGAGGACGATTTCAGGTGGGGCCCGCGACCTGTGGACCGTTGACACTTTTCGAATTAAGTGGGTTGAGGGCTTTGAGGCCGATGATGCGCGTTATGGTATGAACAAGAAAACGATAACGGAACATGTTTTGGATATTATATTATAATTCTTGTAATTTAAAAATTAAAAATTAAATTAAATGTATAAAGATGAAACAAAATAAATTGAATATTGAGAATATTTTTTTCTTTATTTTGTATTACACAATGCATCATTGACATCTGATAAACATCATTGTAACAAGAAAAAATTACTGTCAAAATTATTTAACTAATTAAAAACACCATATTTGTTAAATACAGTGATTTAGTACATTGAACAGATTCAATAATGAATTCATCTTCTAATTAATCCTGACTTTATAAAATTTATTAAGTCTATTTGACATAATATTTTGCTTGATAAATCTAACATCACACAGACACATTATATTTATATTTAAGGTAAGAAATATTGTAAATACGAACTCAACTAGCTTTGAATGAGATTAAGGGTGTGTTTGAGGTCACTTTTTAGTTGAGGTGTGGCGGGAGAACACATGTTACTGCATTTTGGATACTACGGCCTGCATTTTCTTCGTGACAAAAGACCTCGCGGCCCATTTTCTCTCGTGCTTCTCTTGCATCTCTCAGGTGCCCTAGCTCACTTCTTCTCTCTCTCTTCTCTATGATCGTCGGTTCTGGTGGCATAAACTCTCATCTTCTTTTTTCATTTTCTCCGGTCTCCAGCTCCTGTGACATTTTCTCACCTCCTACGGTATTCTCTACCCTATACAATTGTTATTATTTTAGCCAATGCGGTTTGAGGTTTACCCTGCGTGGCTTGCTTTTTGCAATTTTTGGCTTTACTCTAGTTTGGAAGGGTCTAATTTGAGGCTATTTGTGATTTATGGAATTTTTCCATTACATGTATGTCATTTTCTCTTTTGCTTTACATTAGAAGAGTCTGATTTGAGGCTATATGTTATTTCTGGAATTTTTCTATTACATGCGTGGCATTTGCTCTTTGCTTTATGTTAGAAGGGTATGATTTGAGGCTATTTGCAATTTTTGGCATTTTCTCATTACATGTGTCCTTTGTTTTTTGCTCTATGTTGGAAGGGTCTAATTTGAAGCTCTTCGCGATTTCTGGAATTTCCCCTACCTTTCAATCTCTAATCAAGGGGGTATGTGGCTTGATTTTCGTGGTTTTTGGCCTATGGAGGGAAATTTTATTTATCATTTGCCTGGTGTGCCTTGGTCAATACGATCTCTTTACTTTATTGTATTTTTGGTTAAATTCGGGTAGACTTGGAATTTAGTTTTGTTGCTCTATGTGTCAGTTTAGTTCGTCTTAGTGGTTTTCCCTCTTTGTTGAAGTTGGTGATAGTTTGTTTGTGTGGTGGTGGTGTTTTTTTGGTTACATGGTGGTGGTGTTGGTGGTTTATTAGTATGGTGATGGTGATTTTTGGTGACATGGTGATATGTGTGGTGGTGTGTGTGCAAATTGGAGTGTTGGTGTTGGTGTGTTGATGGTGTGGTGGTAGCGGTATGTTGGTGTGGTATTGTTGGTTTAGTGGCTGGTGGTAGTTTGTTCATGGTTATGATGTGTAGGTGTTGATAATGTGGTAGTGATGGTATGTTGGTGTTGATGATGTGGTGGTGGTCTGTTGGTTATGGTCCATTGGTGGTGAATTTACTTTTTATTGACATGGTGGTATGAGTGGTGGTGTGTGTGGAGATGGGAGCGATAGTGTTGGTGTGTTGAAGGTGTAGTTGTGGTGGTTTGTTGGGTTTGTGGTTGATGGTGATGATGTGTGGGTGTTGATGACTTAGTGGTTGCAATGTGTTGGTATTGATGATGTGGTGGTGGTGGTGTTGGCGTTTAAGGGTGATGTGTTAATAGATTTTATATATTTCTTTTTAGTTACATATTTTAGTTTTGGCACTTTAAATGGAGCTTTATGTTTTCCTTACCGCACAGTTATGTGACTTAGTTTTTTTCATGCTAATAGTCATCATGGTTAAGACAAAAGAAATCAGTTCATTTGTCACGTAGGATAAAGAGGTGAAGCTACTATGTTGTGATATCTGTCTTAAGAAGGTGAAATTGGGAAATAGACAACCACCTATTTTAACAAGAAAGGCTAACAAATAAAAAGTTCAAGGAAAGCACGTAAAGGGAATATAATAGGGTGGAATTAAAAAACAAGTGAGATCAATTAAAAAAGGACTATAAAATCTAGAAAGAGTTGAAGCGAAGTTCTACGTGCTTGGTTTGGAATTCGATAAAGTGAATCATCGATACTTTGGAAGAATGGTGTGTCGAGAGTTTGGACGTGAGAATTTATGAAACGACCAATCCTTTATATTTTTTTTTTTTTTTGCAATTACATCAACATGTCGATCATCCATTAATCTATAGGTCGTGTCAAATGCCAAAAAAAATTAAATTCAGCAGCAATAACCCTTAAATTGAAGAAAAATTGGATCAAACTGCTGACTCCAATGAAGGCCTCATCCCTCACCTCAATGAATTTGAATCTACCAAGTCAATCCAAGTATCTTAGGTTTAAGAAAAAGAAAATAAAGAAGGTGTAGTTTTCATTAGAAGTCAGATTTACAGTTAGTTGCTTCTTGCACTAATGACCCTAGCACATCACAAGCAACTTCTATTCAACAAGTCATGCGAATTTCGGAACAAACTCCATAAATTTACGATGACATATCGTTTACTTATTCTCTATGAAGTTGCTTGATGACATGCCAAGGAGATAGTTCTTTATGTTGACGACTCCTGACCGTAGGGTAAATTACTTATGTTTCCATGATAACCGGGAAGCATTAAGTTTATTTTATTTGTAGGAATAATACAAGTCACTGCATTAGGAGCTTCATGGGTTTCTTGTAGAGTCATAACAAATGCTCGAGGTGGAATAACCTGCATGGGCTGCTCAGGAGCATGAGATCTCTAAGGTTGGAGCTACACTATTGAGGATGTAGATACATTAGGGGCAGCTGGTGGTGCTGTAGGTACTGTAAGTCAAGAGGATGTTGTTGATATGGCTGAGGCACCATCACTTGTTAAGACTACTGTTGGGACTGAGGGCATTATTGACCTGTCTGTTTGTTGCCACATTGTTTCTAGTATCAGTTTATTAGATTTATGCCGCCCATTCTTATGATGCTTATCGTTTGTCTCCTGTTTTACAGTAGGCTTAGTTAGGGAGGAAAAGGACAATCATTGATCTTGTGATCGGAGCTGTAGCAGTTAAAATACTTGTCAATGGTTAAGTTGCATGGTCCAGTGCGTCTCTTCCCATAGTGAGGGCAACAAAAATAGCTCTTATGTTTATCTTTTAGGTGCTTCTTTTGTGGTTCTTCCTGCACTAAAGCATCAATATCTTTTCGTTTTGTGATTGTCTTTTCTTCATTCGCATTTAGCTCTATCTTAACATGTGCAGTTCAGTACACCAATTCTTTGTAGGTAGCACACTTGACAACCGATAGGAACCTTTGAATGACTTCTCTCAAGCTAATAATTAGGTGGTAGATCTTTTGATCTTTATGTTAATTAGTCGAGGGAATGAAACAAACGATCTTGGAAAATTGCGTCTTGTGCTCCTGAAAGGTCTTCGTTCTTTGCTCCAGTTTCCTTTAGTCTTTCATGAGCTTAGCCCTGTCTGCTAAAAGGAAATATTGCTCCAGAAACAATCTCTCGAAATCCACCTACGAAACTATTATGTCTGGTTTAAACATGTTGCGGTGGTGACTTTCCCACCAATCATCAGCTCCGTTACACGATTGAAATATCACAATGTCTTACAATCTTCAGAGCACTTTATTCCTCGAAGATTTTTTTAGATGTCATGAAGCCATGCATCAGCCTTGATTGGTTCTACTGTGCTATTGAAGGTAGGAGGGTGAGTTTTCAGAAATTGATCCATCAATTTATCCATATTATTCTCATTGGAAATCACTTTTGATTGATTGGGCTGCATCTCTATGACAACCACTGGTGTCAATGTTGGAGTGGCTTGTACTGCTGGTTGCACCGTTTGTTGGATAGCTTGGACTACTTATACGTGTTGCAAAGTTATCTTGTAATGCTTGGGTAACATTCAGGGTTAACACTTCTATGAGAGTTTCCATGTTGAAATTTTCTTCTACAACAGTCTTAATGGTTTGAGTAGGATCAGCACAACAGTGATTAGGGAAGTAAGGACCCCAAGAACAAACCCATCATTTATAATAGCTCTTTAGACTCCTCTTCCAGAGCAACTGCAATGCATCTTCTTTTCAGAACCATTCTAAACAATGGAATAATATACAAAATCAAAATTGATTGAATAACTAACTAACAGGAATGCCATATCCATTACCAATCCTAAGAAGACAAGGGATGTGAAATGGAAAAACAAGGGATGTTAGATGCAAATATAAGTGATATCAAGTACATAATACAAGGGGAAACTGAATACAAAATATAGGCTCGGATACCACTCTGTCCTACACGTGGTTCAGAAGGCAGTAAACCTGACAACACATGACATGATGAAAAGAATTGAACATATTTTATATTATTAAGAGAAAATAAATATGAAAGTAATAATAAAAATAATTAAGAAGAATTCTTTTTTTTCTATAAATAAAGATACAATCAATAAAATTGAAAGAAACAAAAATGAAAATAAGGAAATGACTACCAACTGAAAAAGAAAATACAATAACTCATACGATACTGAAAAATTCCAAAAGTAAATCAGAATCTGAAAAGTCTGCTTTGGTGGAGATGACTCGGTTGGTGGCTGGGTGAAACCTGTTATATGAAAATATCAACGGGCGAGTTTGAAACAAAAACAGTAAATAATTATTATTTATTAAAGCATAAACGTTAATAAAGAAGAGGCAAGCAATATGGCCAATAGATAGAGATAATTTACTATGTGTATAATAGAATTTGCAAAGACTATCACATCTTATGATCATGAATATAAATAATTCGAGCACATGCAGCTTTATGTGAATATTATTTACATGCGACAATATCAGGTATTATTGCATAGATATGAGTTATCAATCATTCAACACTATCTAAAAATTTACCATTTAATTATATATATATATATATATATATATGTATATATATATATATATNCAGAAGCCAAACATTAGGATAGCTTGGGAAGTCACCAGGGTTCTCCTCTGGATCCATGGCATCCCCTAGTTCTTCTTCCTTTGGGTTGTACAATAAAATGTTCCAAATTTGAACCAAATCCCTTTTCAGACCTCTACGTCCGATTTTGTTAAAGTGTCCTACCCTTTGAAATTCTTTGAAGGTAATATTTCCTGATTTTTATTGAGAGTCTTCTGAAGTGACTTCGATCATTTAGGATGTAATTAACTATAGGGGTTTGCCCTTATAGGAAGCATGTTTGAACCCAGCTTAATATAAACTCTATTTAATCCTTTATATTAAATAGGGGAACTTGTCGGCAAATACAAAGGTTTCACAGACCAAACGGACGTCATACTTTCCTTAGTTTATTTGATCGAGCCTCATCCTCAAGTCTTGTGTTTATCCTTTGAGATAGATACATGATTGGAGGAACAGTGCTCTTTCATTTTAAACTATGAAAAATATGGGTTCAGTTTGATTTCATACTTCAACGNTCCTTCTGAAACGGGCGACGGGATTTTGATTCTGACAACCGATAGCTTCTTACGGGCAACCCCACAAACCAACCCCCGAAATAATGCCGACAAAGAATATATTGACTACGGCAAGAAGTGAGACTAGTGGAGGTATAGGACATCCTGGACTTATTTANTCTTCCGAAGCGGGCGACGGGATTTCGATTCCAATGACCGATAGCTTCTTACGGGCGACTCCCCACAAACCAACCCGAAATAGTGCCAACATGCATCATATCTCTCGTTGGGATAAAATTTATGTAATCACAAATTGGAATGTTTTTATCATATACAAATCATTAATTTGAGCTGGAGTAAATGGTACAACCTTACCTCAAACGAAGATGACTCCTTGGGTAATTCCATGTAAGTTAGCATAGAATTCCTTTATCACTGGTACAAAAACTGTAGTGGTAGTGTAGCGCAAAACTTCCCAAAGTCTTTGCTCAATCTATGAACTTGGATTACTTAATCCATGATTGACAAAGCCTCTCTCCTTGATAAGTCTCTTCTTCGTAATGACTTTTTCGTATAATCTATACGTAGAAAAATTGATAAACTTTCTTCTATTAAAAACTCCATACCTTGAAGTATTTCTGGAATTGGAAGTCATGAAATTCTAAATTAGGAAGTTTCTGGATGTCCAAGGCAATTTTTAGGCCTTTAAAAACACCTTTCAGTGATTTTTGAGGAGTGAAATCCCGCCAAGCCCGGTAAATTTACTCTGGACCTGCAGAACTGCCTGAGACGCCGTCGGTGCTTCTGATGGCGCTGTCAGTGCCATGGTCCATCAGACAGGCGATGTCGGTGCCCATTCTGGTGTTGTTGGTTCCCATTCTAGCGTCGTCGATGTCAGAGGCCAAAATTGTGTCTTTTATTTTTTTATTCAATTTGATACAAAATTTTCCTCCAATACCAATATTTGTCTTAATTTATGGTATATAAAATTATGTAGGATTCAAAAACATTATTATTTCCTAATATATAAAAATACTTATTAAACAAAATAATAATGTATAGATATATAGATTTATATATGGGTTGCCTCCCACAAAGCGCTTAGTTTAATGTCGTCAGCCTGATGTACCATTATTTAATCGGGATAACTTAATATTAAAACTTCTTTAAATTGTGGAATGTGTTAATAATGTTTCAATCAATGCCCATTAATTTTAAATATCTTTCCAGTTTTAGGATCTTTAATAACAACCGTTCCATATTGATACTTTAATCACTTTAAATGGTCCTAACCATCTAGATTTCAATTTTCCTGGAAATAATCTCAATCTTGTATTATATAATAAACTCCTTGTCCAGGTTCAAACTTCTTTTTAAAAATCTTCCGATCATGGCATATTTTCTTTTTCTCTGTATAGATTTTTGCATTATCGTATGTTTCATTTTCAATCTCCTCAAGTTCATTGAGTTGCAATAATCTTTTCTCACCAACATCTTTTAGATTAAAATTAAATTCATTAAGAGCCCAAAATGTTTTACGCTCAAATTCTACTGGTAAGTGACATGTTTTTCCAAAAATAATTCTATATGGGGACATTCCAATAAGAGTCTTATAAGCAATTATGTATTGCCATAATGCAATATCTAATCTAGCAGACCAATCTAATTTATAGGTACTTACAGTTTTTTTTAAAATTTGTTTTATTTCACGATTTGATATTTCTGCTAGATCGCTAGTCTGAGGATGATAAACAGTTGAGAATCTCTGTATAATATCATATTTTTTAATCAATTTCTCAATTCTCTTATTCCTAAAATGGGATCCACCATTTGTAATTACTCTCGGCATTTCATATATTGTAAAAATATTTTTATTTAAAAATTTAGAAACACTTTGAGCACCACATTTAGGTACAGCAACAGCTTCAATCCATTTAGACATATAATCAACAACAAGTAATATATATAAGTTTCCAAATGAAGGATTCAATCCATTTGGACATATAATCAACAACAAGTAATATATATAAATTCTCAAATGAAGGCAATCTTATAAAATCTAATCCCCACACATCAAAAATTTCAACTTCCATTGTGTAATTTAGAGGCATTTCATTACTCGCTGACATCTATCGCATGTTTTAATATATTCATTAACATCTCTAAAAAGAGTAGGCCAATAAAATCCAGCTTGCAAAATTTTATATACAGTTCTATTTGTTCCAAAATGTCCTCCAAATTCAGAATCATGATATCCTTTAATTATTTGTTGAGTTTCTTCATAAGACACACACCTTCTAACAATTAGATCTTTACATTATTTTTATAAATATGGGTCATTCCAAAAATAGAATTTTGAATCATATATAAATTTCTTTAATTGTTGATTCTTAATANGGATGGCATCGTCTTCCTCGCTCGGCTCTGCCCTAGCAACAGTTACAACTTTGTTGTTTCCTCTCGGCGTCTTCGCGCTCGATTCTATTCGTCTCCCTCGCTTCTTCTCTGGCTCTGAGACGAGACTCGTCTCCCGTCTTCCGGTCTCGCGAGCTTTCCTGGCTCGAGATTTCCATGCTCTGCGGCCAGTCTCGCGGGTACCGTTTGCCTGTTTTGCAGCTCAGTTTTGCGGGTACTGCTCGCGATTTCTGCGTTCTCTGCTCTTGTCTCGTCTCGCAGCGTCCTCCCCTTTCTTAGTTTCGACTATTTAGACGTTATTTTTTCCCTCATCTGCTTTCTTCTCTGAACGTTGTACCTATCTTTAAGGATGGCTTCGGACAAATCATATGCAGCTGCCCTTTCCAGTGTCTACGTCTCAGGCATACCAAAATAGTCATCTTTCCCTCATCATTTGAGTGGGCGGAGGACAACAAGAAATATGGTAGGAAGAATGGAAAGTCTGTCATATTTTTTACAGAAACTGAAGGTATTCAACTTGTTTTCTCCTGTCGTTTGAATTTGGTTAGGAAATTTCTATATGTTCACCCAAAATGGACCTCATTCGCAAAGAATTTGAACTTATGCACATTGTTGAAGAATAGAAAATTGAATTATTATATAAGAGACACTTTTTTATTCAAATTAGTAATGAAGAAGATTACATACGCTTATTTTCTAGAAGGATCATATAGATTGATAACAAAGCAGTGAAGATTCTGAAATGTTCTGTGGATTTTGACACACAGATGGAACCACCAATCATTCATGTTTAGATTCATCTCCCTGGTCTGAAATTTCATTATTTTTTTTCAAAAAGTATTGTACTCTACTGCCTCAGCTTATAGGAATCCCTCAAGACGGACATTCTTGCTTTTAATCTATCCCGTTCTTCTGAAGTCAGCGTAATTGTTAAAAGAGACATCACTTCACCCGCTTCTGAGGATATTTGGTTAGACACTCAACAACATGGATATTGACAGAAGGCAGAGATTGAACATTTTCCGTTGTATTATTCGAACTGTCATATGTTCGGACACTCTAGTTCTCAATGTCAACATCTACACCCCCAACTCAGACCAAAAAAGCAAACTGCTCTGCTAAAGGTTGTGATTCCATCTCCTTCTGATCAGCTCCCAGTTGTTGACCCTATTGATCATCAGAAGGATATCACAGACGACTTCACTATCCCCACAAACAATATGAAAACTATTCAGTCCCCAGTTGTTGCTCCCTCGTCTTTGGAACCTCTTATCGTGGGGGAGAGGGAGTTTCTTCGGACCCCGCTTGCCCTGAAACCTATCACTGATAATACAGGTGGAAATACTTTTATTATTTCACTACCACTTCATCAGGTTCATAAAGATATTGATATTACTCAGGCTCATGAGGATCAAGACATGCAACAACCTACACCTGTCCGACCACCTTTAGAATCTACTGATCAAATGAGTCAATCATCGGATGAGGAATGACAAGACTACACATCCATGAGGAAGAAGAAGAATGAATATCTACTTGAGCTTAGGAATTTGATGGATGATGTTTTGGTTACTGCGGGCAATGATACTCACCTTACTAATTTGTTTTCCAGCTCACTTTCGAGAACTAGAGGCATGAAGACTAAAGTGGGACGTCCCTAACACTTTTGTGCCATTTTGTGGCTTTTTGGTTTTTTAACTTTATGTATCTTTGTTTTATCTGGGTTTTATGTGTGTTGTATTGTATGAGTTGGGCTTTCTTTTAGGCCCTCTCATACAACATTTATGTATCTTTTCCGTATTAATATATTTACTGTCGGGATTTTTCTAAAAAAAATTATATATATATATATAATTTTTTTTATTAAAAATAGTGAAATCGATATTTGGTCGAGTGGGCACCAACTATTGATTCCCCTAAAAGGTTGAAAACCCTGGTGTGCTTGTAGCTTATCCGAAGAGCCCGCGCCACAAGATTTGAACCCCCGACCCAAGGGACTTATGCTAGAGACCACACCAATGAACCATGTCATTCGCACAGATACATACATACATGCATAATTATACACAGTGTGTGTGTGTGTATACACACCAGTGCGTGTGTGTGTGTGTGTAAACACACACCTGTGTGTGTTTATATATATATATAATTTCTTGTAGACTTACACCTGTGTGTGTGTGTGTCTATATACAATAATTTCTTGTAGAGTCGTCACTCTGTGGACCCATCAGTCTGGTTAGCTAACATGTAAAAGGGTTTAATACTTACATAATTATATGATAATATTATATATATATATATATATATATATATATATANAGAATGTTTGCAGCATTTATAACCAATAGTGGAATTGCAATAATAAAATTTCCCATATTCGTGCTATAAGGAAATTAAATAATATTTAATGAACCATGACATGCGAAACATGAATCTATGCAGCAGTAAAACAAGGCAAATTACACATTAAAGTTATTATGAACACAAATGAAACCTATTGTAATTACATCAAGGAAATTTAACTGGTATGAATAAAAAAAACTAAACTTTGTTCGGAATCTAATACAATTAGCAAGGATGTCGCCCTTAACTAAGAAGAATATGTTTATCCCATAATAAAGAGTAGTAACTTACCTTGGGGAGTCAAATTTGATATTCTATGAATTCAATGGTTCGACTATCAATCCTTTCTCAATGGTTGTGAGCAGGAGCACACAGAAGGAGGAGAATGAAGGTACACTACGATCCTGTTATTTATTTTACTGCTAGCTCCAATCATAGTTGTATCACAAGGGTTTTAGGTACGAAGGTAGGAAGGAGGATGGAGAGGCGAGGAGTTGCTAGTGCCATAGCCCAAGCTCAACTCTTGTAACATGGAGAGGCGGTGCAATATTTCAAATTGGGAAGGTGACATATAAGCATGAGAATAAAAAAAGGAACAATCTTGTTTTGGAAATTTGGTTAAGCCGCGAGCAAGTTAGGAAAGAAATCAATGGCATGATAGCAGAAGGCATAGGGAGAAAGAAAAGGTAAGTTTCAGATCTTACAATAAGAACTTGAAGTGCACAAAGACTGGCATGAAGAAAGAAGGAGAAAGATGACGTTTAACTTTCTCAATGATTTCATGTATGATTGTAGGAGTAGTGACAATCAGAAAGAGAAAGATGAGAAATTAAGAGGTTTTTGTACAACACGATAACATTGTTGCTTTCCCAGCTAGGCACTAGCTTTAATCACAACAGCCATAAGGGTTTATCGATGATATTGAGCAAAACTGTGAGAGGAGGGATTTGAGATGAAGATTATTAGGTGATCTAATCGAGGGGTTTAGAGGCAGAGAAGGGGATAATTTAAATGTAAAACTTCATTTATTTTTTAAGTAGTTAAAAAAATGTATTCAATATTAATAAAACTATTTAAAAAATAAATTAAGTCATATATTTAAATTTAATAGGAAAATTATAATCTTTATGAGATATTATTTAAAATAATTACTAAATTAGAAATATAATTATTACAGAACATTTATGTTTCAGAGGAGCAAAATTTTAAATGTGTAATATGATATTATATAGTAATTAAAAATCTAGGGGACCATTTAAATTTTTGGAGTGCAAATTTTAATGTATAACATAACAATACATAGTTATTTAAAATGCAGGAGCCAATTGCCTCTTAAGCCCCCCTTACTTCCATCACTAATCACATAATGTTTCATATGATTAAGCTGTTTGATTGACCTTTGAGAAATTTTTGCCATCTAAGTAAATTTTTCTTGGCTTTGATTTCCACATTGTTAATATCTTTAAGACTTGGATTTCAAATGTATCTTTGGGTGACACTAAAATCTTACTAATAAATATAGCAATATTAAAAGTGAAGAGAGAGAAAGAAAGAGAAACTAAAGAGAGAAGCTTTAAAAGACATATTAGATTTATGCGTTAAATAATGCAAAATGGATGTGACATGTACCTTTTGAAATGTTCTTTAGGTAATCCTCTAAATATTTATTTATAATTTTCTCTTATTTAGTACAATTAGACTCAATTTATAATGCTTGCTCTAAAGTTTAAAATTTTAGCTCGGTGATAATTGTTTACCTCCTTGAAGAATTCCTTAAGAGAGTTACAACGAAGCCATGCACATTTTCATGGATAAGTTGATTAATTCGACTATTTATTTCATGAATTCACTTCGAAAAAATATTACATCTGGACTCCGCACGTAGAGTTACATGCAGAGTCCAATGAAATCGAGAATATTCTCGATAACACAGGTAACACGGGAGAATATTCCTCCCGTGTATTCATGTGTTATTGTATGTTATTCGTGTGTTATTATGTTATGAGAATATTTTTGATGTTATAATAACTCAATAACACAATAATACTTGAATAACATACAATAACACCTGAATAACAAGGGAGGAATATTCCCCTAAGTTATCAGACCAATTTTTTTTTCTCACCTTCACGTGTGTGACATGATTTCATTGGACTCTGCACGTAACTCTAGATGAAGGGTCCTCATGTAATATTTTTTCATTCACTTCATATGTAAATGGCTATACGGGGAAATTGATGATAAGCTCCAAAGACAAGTTTTTTTTCTCTAGGCCATTCGATGAGATTCTCTTTGGATGACTTCAGCTTTGGGCAACATAAATTTAACTCTGGAAGACGTCAATGGCTAGTCAGTTGATGTTGTTGAATTGATCAGAAACAATTTAAGTTCATTAGGTTAAAACCCGCGCACAAGAACCCTAGGCCGTCCAAACCCCTTCTTTCTTCCATTCTCATGGAGGAAGAAGAGCGGCTTCCNTTTGAAGAATTCCTTAAGAGAGTTACAACGAAGACACACACATTTTCATGGGTAAGTTTATTAATTCGACAATTTATTTCATGAATCTACTTTGAAAAAATATTACATCAGAACTCCACACGTAGAGTTACGTGCTGAGTTCAATGAAATCGAAAATATTCCCGATAACAGGGAACACGGGCGAATATTCCTCCCGTGTTATTCAGGTATTATTGTATGTTATTCATATGTTATTGTATTATGAGAATATTCCTAGTGTTATAATAACTCAATAACACATCAATAATACTTGAATAATACATAATAACACCTGAATTGCACGTGAGGAATATTCTCCTGTGTTATTGGGCTGATTTTTTTTCTCACCTTCACGTGTGTGGCGTGATTTTATTGAACTCCGCACGTAACTCTAGATGGAGGGTCCTCATGTAATATTTTTTCATTCACTTCATTTGTAAATGGCTATACGGGAAATTGATGATAAGCTTCAAAGAAAATTTTTTTCTCTAGGCCATTGGATGAGATGCTCTTTGGATGACTTCACATTGGGCAACATAAATTTAACTCTGGAAGACGTCAATGGCTAGTCAGTTGATGTCGTTGCATTGATCAGACACTTATCAGAAACAATTTAAGTTCATTAGGTTAAAACACGCGCACAAGAACCCTAGGCCGTCCAAACCCCTTCTTTCTTCCATTCTCATGGAGGAAGAAGAGCGGCTTCCCCTCTTCCCAATCTAAAAATCCAACCTTTCCAATGGCTCCAGTCAAATCTCGCTCCTAGCCACAAGAATGCTCCTTACCGCCCGCCGCCTCTCCGTTGTTAGCTTCTTTCTCACCCGTGTTCGTTGCCTAGTCACTCAATCGTATTTAGCTGAAGACCATAGAATCCTTGCCGCACTAGCCACCTCCGGTCATTGGGAAGACCCTCGCCTTTTGTCCATATTCTCATCCTCCCTCGCTCATGTCAAGGTCTCCAGAGTCCTTATCGAGTTCAAGGAAGACCCGCGCTTGGCTTTCAAATTTTTCATTTGGGCTTCGAAGCAACCGGGATTCCTCCACTCTGCTGAATCTTTCTGCGTCACTGCCCATATACTCTTCAGCGGAAGATTGTACTCNCTCCTCCCTTGCTCATGTCAAGGTCTCCAGAGTCCTTATCGAGCTCAAGGAAGACCCGCGCTTGGCTTTCAGATTTTTCATTTGGGCTTCGAAGCGACCGGGATTCCTCCACTCTGCTGAATCTTTCTGCGTCACTGCCCATATACTCTTCAGCGGAAGATTGTACTCCGAAGCTCAGCAGGTTCTTCAAGACTTTGTCAGTTCGACTAGGATGTTAGCAGAATCTGTGAGTGTAGTTGAGGTACTTCAGGTGGCCGGAAGGAAGTTTGGCGATCCTGGATGCGCTTTTAATCCCGGGCTATTTGATACACTTTTTGGCGTGTTAACTAATATGGGACTTTTGGAGGAGGCCTACGAGTGCTTTTATAGGATGTGGAACATCCGAGTTTTTCCCAAGTTGAGATCTTGCAACAATTTGCTGGAGAGGCTTACGAAAGTAGGCAAGGGGGAATTGTCAAAGAAGTTTTTTGATGATTTGTTCTCTGCTGATTTCATTGTTAGCGTATTTACTTATAATATCATGATTGATTTCTTGTGCAAGGAAGGAGATATGAGCGGTGCGAAAGAGCTGCTGTTTAGGATGAAAGAGAGGGGTTGCTGTCCTGATGTGGTGACTTTTAATTCATTGATTGATGGGTATGGAAAATGTGGGGAACTTGAAGAGGCTGCATCACTCCTTGTAGATATGAAGGTTAATGGTTGCAGTCCTGACTTGATCACCTACAATTCAATCATTAATTGTTTTTGCAAGTTTGGGAGGCTACATGGTGCTTTTGCATACCTCAATGAGATGAAGAGGAATGGGTTGAGGCCCAATGTTGTTACTTACAGTACTTTCATTGATACTTTCTGTAAGGAACATATGATGCAGGAGGCAGCCAAATTTTTTGTTGACATGAAGATGAGAGGACTTAGACCAAATGAGTTTACATATACATGCCTTATTGATGGGAATTGTAAAACCGGAAATCTTAAGGAAGCACAGATTTTACTAGATGAAATGTTGCAGGATGGTGTAAGGTTAAATGTTGTTACTTATACCGTTTTAGTGGACGGGCTATGTAAAGATGGAAAGCTCAAGGAGGCTGAAGAAGTTTTCCAGAGATTGGTGAAGTCTGGAGTGTCTATGAACCAATTACCATACACAGCTCTTATCCATGCTCATTTCAAGAACAAAAACATGCAGAGAGCAGTGAATCTGTTGATTGAAATGAGAGAAAAAGGCTACAAACCTGATATATCAGCATATGGCACTGCCATCTGGGGCCACTGCAATGAAGGAAATTTCAGCGATGTCAAGGCCCTTCTCGATGAGATGGATAACTGTGGATTAAAACCCAATAGTGTGATCTATACTACTCTTATGGATGCTAATTTTAAGGCAGGAAATAACTCAGAGGCTCTTAGTTTTCTTCACAAGATGCAAGAGTTGGGCATCGCCCCGACTAATGTCACATATGGTGCCTTAGTAGATGGGTTATGCAAGCAAGAGTTAATTCATGAAGCTTTCTATCATTTTAACAAAATGAGAGACATGGGTTTGCAGCCTAATGTATTAACTTACACATCTCTCATTGATGGATTTTGTAAAAGTGAATGCTTAGAAGAAGCAACTAAGCTCTTTGAAGAAATGGTTCTCAATGGAATGGATCCAGATAAAGTTGCTTACACAGCTCTGATGCATGGTTATTTGAAGAGAGGGAACCTACAGGAAGCTTTTGTCTTGAGAGACAAAATGCTAGCAAGTGGTTTTGAGCTTGATTTGCATGCCTACACTTCTTTGATATGGGGCTTATGTAATCACCAAAAAATGCATGAGGCAAGGAACCTGCTTTCCGATATGATCGCTTGTGGAGTTAAACCGGATGAGGATGTTTACAATTGTTTGATAAGGAAGTACAATCAATTAGGTGATGTGGCTGAAGTGTTGGAACTACAGAATGACATGAGAAGGATGGGCATAATCCCCAGATCCAGTGATGATGCTGCACCATCTGATCGAGTATAGCTCAGTTAAAATTCTATTGAATGTGGATATCTAACTTACTGTTATTGTGCCATTTGAAAAGATACGTCAGTAGGGATATTGATGTAATGGCTCTGATTGGTGAAATTGTTAAATAATGGTGGAATCAGAGGGCTTCAAGATAATAATGATGCTTGCCACCTTTACATTAGGTTTTTGATGGCTGTTCACAAATTTGCTTCCTGTATTGTACGTCCTGTGCTGAATGAGATAAGCCTATTTTTCCTAGTAGTTGATGAAATTTGTTGCATGTCTGAAAATCTTATCTCTTTGTAACAGGTTGCTTGAAGCTGGTTGATTCTTCTGAAGGATACAAGTGATGGACGAACTAAGCCCCGGTACCTTTCTACATCCATTACTTAAATTAAGTAACCCTAAATTAAAGAACTGTCTATTGTAATTATTCTGTTAACCATATCACTTTACTTAAGATTTAGTTTTTTTAATGATAATATTTGTAGTACTTGTTATATCTCTCTTGCAGTGGACATTTGGATCTTTCATAAATTATTATTCTATTTTCTTTTAATTGTTTGCTTTGTTATGCTTATTTATTTCATTCAAATGCTAGCATGCGGGATCCGCATCATTGTGTTGCATGCGGGAAGAAGAAGAGAAGAGGGGAGGAGCTAGGCCTTGCGTGCGTGCGTGTGTGCACGCCGAACTTACGTTTAGAGGAAGGAAAGACTGCGAAAAGGGAAGCTCGTGCATGCGGGAAGGGGGAGCTTAAGCGTTGGTTAGGATAGTCGGGTGATTAGTAAGGTAAAATGGGTTTATATTATAGTTTAATTAATTAGTTTTATATATATTTAAGATTATTCATTAAATGTTAATATAAATGCATTTGAAATCAGGAAGAAACTAAAGGGAGATTCAGTTTGGAGATCGATCAATGAANCATAGGAAGGAAAGACCGCGAAAAGGGAAGCTTGTGCATGCGGGAAGGGGGAGCTTAAGCGTTGGTTAGGATAGTCGGGTGATTACTAAGGTAAAATGGGTTTATATTATAGTTTAATTAATTAATTTTATATATATTTAAGATTATTCATTGAATGTTAATATAAATGCATTTGAAATCAGGAAGAAACTAAAGGGAGATTCAGTTTGGAGATCGATCAATGAATCATTTTGAAAGATAAATAATGTTTTAGTTAAATTTAAAATTAAATTTACTTAATTTAGAATTAATATTTAATAAAAATATTAATTTATAACATCAATTAAAGTTGAAGAACATTTAAACCTAAAAGATTAGGAGTTAGGGAGTCGGCGAGACAAGCAAGCAAAGGTAGGTGGGTAATTACTTTTTTGTATTTATTAAATTAATGTTTTATTTAATAAAGACTTCCATTATTGTTTCANTGGACATTCAGTTTGGAGATCGATCAATGAATCATTTTGAAAGATAAATAATGTTTTAGTTAAATTTAAAATTTAATTTACTTAATTTAGAATTAATATTTAATAAAAATATTAATTTATAACATCAATTAAAGTTTAAGAACATTTAAACCTAAAAGATTAGGAGTTAGGGAGTCGGCGAGACAAGCAAGCAAAGTTAGGTGGGTAATTACTTTTTTGTATTTATTAAATTAATGTTTTATTTAATAAAGACTTCCATTATTGTTTCANGTATACACACACACACACATACAGTTGTTGCCATCTATAGTAAATTTTTCTTGGCTTTGACTCCCACATTGTTAATATCTTTAAGACTTAGAATTCAAATCTATCTTTGGGTGACACTAAAATCTTACTAATGAATATAGCAATATTAAAAGTGAAGAGAGAATGAAAGAGAGAAACTAAAGAGAGAAGCATAAATATCATATTAGATTTATGCGTTAAATAATGCGAAATGGATGTGACATGTACCTTTTGAAATGTTCTTTAGGCAATCCTCTAAATATTTATTTATAATTTTCTCTTATTTAGTACAATGAGACTAAATTTGTAATGCTTGCTCTANGCAAAATCAAACTCTTGCAATAGAAGTATCCACTAATTAATCTTGGTTTGACATCCTTCTTTTGCATCAAGTATTTGATAGCAGAATGATCTGTATGCACTATACATTTGGTTCCCATTAAGTAAGGATTAAATTTATCAAAGACAGAGACAATAGCTAATAACTCTCTTTCAATAGTAGTGTAACTAATTTGAGCATCATTTAGAGTTTACTAGCATAATATATTACTTTAAAAAAGTTTTTGTGTATTTGTCCTAAAACAACTCCAATACCATATTCACTAGCATCGTACATTATTCCAAATGGTTTCTCCTAATCATGTGGGACTAATATAGGTGCAGTGATTAATTTTTCTTTCAGTAGTTTAAATGCTTTTATGCATTCCTCATTAAAGTCAAATTTTGTATCTTTTTCTAAAATTTGGCATAATGGCTTAGTTATTTTTTTAAAATTTTTTATGTAACACCTGTAGAAACCAACATGTCCTAAGAAACTTCTTACCCCTCTGATCATAGTCGGTGGTGGTAATTTTTCAATAACCTAAAATTTTGCAGGATCTATTTCCATGTCATTTTCAGAAATTTTATGCCCCAGTACAATTCCTCCCGTAACCATAAATTGACATTTTTCCCAATTTAGTACAAGGTTGATTTTTTCACATAATTCCAGAACTTTTTCTAAATTATTTAAACATAATTCAAATGAAGCCTCAAACATAGAGGAATCATCCATAAATACTTTCATTCAATGTTCAATCAAATTACTAAATATTGACATCATACATCTTTGAAATGTCATTAGTGCATTGCATACTCCAATACGCATTCTACGAAAAGCAAATGTTCCATAAGGGCTTGTAAATGTTATCTTCTCTTGATCCTCATGAGTAATTGGAATTTGATGATAATCGATATATCCATCTAAAAAATAATAATATTTGTTTACAGCCAATCTATCCAACATTTGGTCTAGAAAGGATAAAGGAAAGTGATATTTCCTGGTGGCCAAGTTTAATTTTCTATTGTCTATACAAATTCACCAACCAGTAACTTGTTTTATTGGAATTAATTCATTTATCTCATTTACTTCAACGGTCACTCCTGCTTTCTTTGGAACACAATGAATTGGACTTACCCAAGCACTGTCTAAAATAGAATATATAATTCCAGCATCTAAACATTTTAAGATTTCCTTATTAACAACTTCTTTCATTATTGGGTTTAATCTCCTTTGAGGATTAGCTTTAGATCTATATTGTTCATCTAATAGAATTTTGTGCATACAAAATGAACGACTAATTCCTTTAATATCTACTAAAGTCCATCTAAAAGTCTTTTTATATCTTTTCAACATTTCTATTAGTTTATGTTGTTGAATTTCAGTTAAGTCAAAAGATATAATAACAGGCAATGTAGATAAATCTCTTAAAAACACATATTTTAAATGGGGAGGTAATACTTTTAGTTCTAGTTCAGGTGATTTAATACTTAAAGGAATAAAATTTTTATTATCATTTTCCAACAAATCTAAAGTTTCAAATTTGTTCTGAATGTAATCTAAATTTTCTTCTTTTATTTCATCCTCATTGTCACTAAATTCTTCTTTCCTTAATTTTTCTTCAAACTCTTTTTTTATTTGCTCATTACTTAGATAATCAGAAACTTCCATCCTAAAACATTTATTGTCTTTTTCTATTGCAAGATATTTCATAGATTTTGCAATGTTAAATGTTACTTCTAGATCATTAACTCTCATTATTAATTCTCCTTTTTGTACATCTATCACAGCTCTCCCTGTTGCAAGAAATGTCTCCCTAAAATAATGAGAATCTTTTTATCTTCCTCCATATCTAATACTATAAAGTCTACAGGAAAGATAAATTTATCCACTTTTACATCCTCTATAACTAATTTAGGATAAGTTATTGATCGATCAACTAACTGAAGAGTTACAGTAGTAGGGGAAATCTCTCCTAAAATCAGCTAACTGAAGAGTTACAGTAGTAGGGGAAATCTCTCCTAAATTTAAACATTTAAAAATCGATAGAGGCATAAGATTGATACTAGCTCCTAAATCACATAAGACTTTTCCATAAGACTTTTCACCAATTGCACAAGGTATTGTAAAACTACTAGGATCTTTTAATTTTTTAGGAAGATTTTTCTGAATAATAGCGCTACACTCTTCACTAAGTGCAACGGTCTCATGAACTGCAAACTTCCTTTTCTTATTTAGTATATCATTCATAAATTTCACATAACTTAGCATTTGTTCCAAAGCCTTAATGAAAGGAATGTTCATCGTTAATTTTCTAAGGATTTCCAAAAAATTTGTAAATTATTTGTCTTTATTCTCTTGCTTCAGTCATTGACGAAACAAAGGTAATGGTTTTTCTAAAGGAACTTATGCGATCATTTTCAGTATGATCACTTTCAATCTCTTCCTTCTCATCATCAACTTCAGTTTCTCTTTGGATTCTTATTTTAACTTATTTTCCACTTCATAATTGAATAACTTTAATTGACTACTTATTTTGATCTTTGGGATTAACTTCCACAGTACTCAGAAGATTTCCTGAAAGTCTATTACTGAGTGCAGTAACAATATGTTCTAATAGATTTTCAATATTTCTAATATCAGCCTCTTAATTTTGTATTTGAATTTTCATATTTAAAAATACCTCTTCCTTCGTCAACTTCTTTTCCTTAACTTGTAGGCTAGGGTTATAGTTAAATCCAGGAGGATAATAAGGTTCATAATTCGGATTTCCTTGATTGTTTAAATTTCTTGAGGGGTTCATTGCATTGTTATAATTAATCCAACTAAAATTAGGGTGATTTTTCCATCCAGGGTTGTAACAGTTAGAATAAGGATTGTTATTTCAATTATTTATAGCATTCAAAGTTTCATTAGAAGATTGAGTATCAATTATCTACCCTAGTGAATTTTCCTCTAATACTAGTGGTATTTGAGAATAGTTCACTCCAATTTGATCAATATTTCGGTATAGCAGTAATTCGAGATGCTAACTGTTCCGCCATCCGTGTCTGAGATCGGGTCAAGCTCAAGGACAGTACCACTGACCCGAACTCAAAGAAAGAACCACAATAGAAGAGTTCGGAGGGCCATCAAAGCCCAAGCTCTTGAAAACACACCTGTTGAGGAGGAGCCTCATCAAGTTGAAGAGGTACTACCGTAGATTTATCCACTCCTACGAGAAAGTAGATTCCATCCTCTGATAGATATTGATGGATATGAGAGTATCCGGAAGATTGATGCCGCATTACCATCACCTCATGTACATGGTGAGGAGGGAAAGAAATTCATCCCCATCACCCGAGTTAGTGCAGTCTTCAGAAGGCTTGCTGCTAAAGAAGGATGTTCGGTTAGTGAATTACTTAAACGAGTGGGACATGCAATTTCCCCTCATATGAAGAATGAAATTTTGAAGGATGTTAAGTCCGCTGGAAAATCTCATAAGTCAACTATAAAGTCACATACCTGTATTCCCTTCTGGTTCCGTTTAGGAAACTGAGTTGATACTACTATAGCCGCCACCGACCATACCACCACCAGGATCGCAGGTCGCCGGCCGATTAAGTTAAGACTGGGTTCAAAAAGTTTACCAGTCATTCCTGCAATCACAGAAAGAAAGACAAGACAATTACCTGACACTGTAGTTGGTCTACACCACGAGGAGCATACCTTCCCTTGACATACCAGTGTCTCTACTAGGACGTCCCGTCCTGAGGCATCATCATCGAAGAAGAAGAGGGTATGGGTACCCAAGCTCGCTGCATCGATACCGTTCAGTGAGCCTGCAGGGCAGGAAGTAAAACTAGTCCCTGAAATATCTAACATCGTTGCAATAATAGCCAGCGAGATGGAGGAACAAGTTGAGGATTTCCATCAGGGTCCTCCAGATCTTAAAGAAATCAAGCTATCGATAATTGAGGAAAAAGTTGAGAAACTCAGAATTGAGATTTCTGAGTTAGCTCGAGAGCATGGAGTTTCCGTTAATAGTGACAGTGAGGATTTTGATTACAATGATTACTTGGAAGAAGATTTCATGGATGTACATGTGATCGAAACCAGAGCTACAACATCTACGCGCGTGGCTAAACCTCACACTGAAGAGAATGTCGTAGATGAGCTGTGTAGGGTTATCCTCCTAAGGGATGAGAAAGTTGTTCTACTGGAGAAAAGAATAGAAGAGATGACTACAACTATGACCTCCATGGCCACCATTCAGGGGCAATCACAAGCCCCAAGATTGGCTTCTCCAAAGATTAATCAGCCAGAAATCATACACATCGCAGATGAAAGAAGGGAGGCTACTTTGACAGAAAAAGAAGAACAACTGAAGAAGGATTCTCCATCAGGTGCCATGTCAGAAAAAGAGTTCAAGCAAATGGTTGAACAAGTACGGGAGGCCTTAGCCTAGTCCAAGGGCGGTGCATCAATTTTAAAGGGTAGACCTTACCTAGAGGAGTTCGATGTCGTCCCTTTTTCCCAAGGGTTTTGTGACCCCAAACTTCAAGTTATTCGATGGGATTGGAAATCCCAGACAGCACATAGCACATTTTCGAGCCAATTGTGGAAACACGAGGAATAGCGAAGCTCTACTCTGCCATCTATTCGTCAGCAGCTTGTTAGGGATTGCTTTCGACTGGTACGCTGACTTGCCCAACAGGTTAGTTAAAACATTTTCTGGGTTGGAACAGCTATTTGTGAAAAGATTTTCTGGGACGCAGCATCATGTGTCTATTGGAGAGCTCATGATGGAGAAGAAGAAGCCTAGTGAAACCTTAATAAACTATATTTTGAGGTGTAGAAACCTTACCATGAAATGTGAACCTCAGCTACAGGAACATCAAGCGATTGAGATTCTACTCAAAAGCATTCATGGGCCAGTAGCTTTCATGCTTAAGGGACTCACCATCAAATCCTTCGAGAAGCTACTCAGTAAAGCCAACAGTATTCAAGAAGAAATGAAGCACATGGAGCCGTACGAAAAGGTTAAGGTGACCAGAGTGTTCAAAAAAAAATCAGGGGTAGTCGCAACTGTCGACAAAGGAAAGCAGCCGATAAAGATATATGCAAAATATCATCATCAGTCTTCGTCACAGTACTCTCAGAAACAGAGCAGCCAATCTAACCAACGATCGTATCAGGAGGGATCACCTCGAACAACGGGTAAAAGAATATCCCTGTTAGAGCGACAGAAAGTTATTTATTCATTCAAAGATGAAGCTGTACCTAAAATATTCAAAAGCTTGATGAAGAAACCAGAATTCAAACTGTCTGATCCAAAGAAACCCGAAGAGGTAGATAAGAAGAATGAACCAAATTATTGNTACTGGCTCGAGAAAAACCTCAAGGAAGAGAATATAACAATCCCGAAGGAGTATTTGAGAGAACCTGAAAAAGGTTCCATAAACATGATTTCAGCTGAGTCAATCTCCCCGATTGATCCATATGTCGGAGCAAATGGATGGAGTACAACTTGGGATGAACTCAAGAGGGTCCTCAATCAAATACAGGATTCATCGAACAAGCTTCTACAAATACCAAAGAAGAATGGAATGAGGTATGGAGCAGATCATCCAAGAAGATACTGAACAAGATCCAGTCTTTTCAACAAATATCGAAGAAGGATGGAATGAGGTATGGAGCAAATAATCCAAGAAGATACTGAATAAGCTACAGTCTGCATCAAAACAAGCCTCCATTCAAAGTCTACAGCATACCAAGCCCGAGATGAAGATTTTGCCAGAAAATCCGTCATCATCAAGGACAAAGAACAAGAAAACGAAAAGTGTCACTGCCAAGATTGATAGCATGGGGGGGTAGGATAGGGACTGCCTCTACTAGATTGGTTGTCTCAAATTTGGGGAAGAAAATCCTCGAACCCTTGACTTTGTATGATTATCTTTTTTTGTCCCTCCGGGGTCTTATGAATATAATGGTTGTGATTTCAGCTATGTTTTGACTATTTCTAGTAATAACGTGACTGATTATGACCAAGCTAGTTACGATCTCGATCCCCAAAATGATCCTCAAATCGTACTTGAGTTTGATGAACTCGTTGTCAGGGCCAAAGAAGAACTCAATGATACCGCTTATGACAACATCGACAACGAAGGAACAACTCTTGAATGTCATGATGCACCGTTTTCCATCAACTTAGATCTCTCTGATGAAGAGGAAAAGACACTTGAAGATTCAACAATGATATCTCAATAAGAAGAGATCACAGAAGTCAACTTGAGGAGCGGGAAAGTGTTACCACCAAGAACAGCTCCAAGAGATAAAGGAAAACAGATATTGACTCGAGAAGAGGTACCCCCACCTCCGTCAGTGGAAGAACCACATAATTAAGACAAAATCAGAGGAGCATATAAAGTAGACTACAACGTGCTAGCTCATCTTAGGAAGTTGCCCGCTCGACTAAGAATCTACGATGTTCTGATCCTGTCAAAGGAGATGAGAGAATCTCTGGTTACAGCTTTGCTAGATCCAGAAATCTTCTTAGCTCAATTGGCTAGCACATCCTCAAATGAAGTTTGCTTGTTGGGAGAACATTCAAGGGTAACCTTCACAGATGAAGACTTGCTGCTCGGTACCGCCGACCACAACCGTCCGCTCTACATCTTCGTGAACATTGGCAGATTTGTGTTATCCAAATTTTTAGTAGATCCTGGAGCATCTCTTAACTTGATGAGTCTACGGACGTTAACATATTTGGACTTCGACGTTCAAGAGCTCATCCCCGATAAGATGATGTTAAGAGGATTCAATCAAAAGGGATAAAGAGCCCTTGGATCAATTTCATTACTTATGAAGGTCGGAGAACTCGTAACAACCGTTAAATTTCATATCATCGGTGCAGAGACCTCTTTGAATGCTCTATTAGGTTGACCATGGATTCATGAGCATAATATGGTTCCATCATCCCTACACCAGTGCATTAAATACCGCACCTGTAGTCATTTTCAGTGCATGAAGTTAATATCCATGAAGATGCTGCCAACTTTATGCCTCCAAAGAAGACTGTCTTCTCGCGCAAAATTTTGAAAAACAGAGATAAATATTTGGGAGAATAAAAAAAAGGAGTCCATACAACTCCGCTTCAACAACCTTCTACCACTCCTCTACGACGAGTTGGTGGAGGTTCTTCTAGTTCACGCACCCGAAGTCGAGGCCGGGGACACGGACGAGGAAAGATCAGTTTAATTGTTGAACGGACTAGGCCAACTAATGAAGACAGTTCTGAAGATGAGGTAATGATCACAAAGCAGAAGAAACCTCAGTATGGGATATCCCTGGAAGATACGGAGAGGAATGAGTATGAAAAAATGTATGATCGGATAAACCACAATGTGGATACTATGACCCTCACTCTGATTCTCCCTCAAAAAGTTGAGAGTTTAGAGTTCAAGGAAGTCTACAGTGTTGGTTCAAAGCCGATCAAATTTTACTGCGCTTCTACCTCTACTGAGCTTGAAAAACATGTAAATTTGNGTTGCTTTCTCTGAGATCTACGCTTTCTGGAATTTTCTTCTGCGAGCTCGTTTGCTTTTGTTCAGATTTGACATGATAGGTTCAAGGCTCTCATTTTTTTTTTATTATTATTGTTTTCTTACCTTGCAAATATCTTGGTTACAACTTTTGAATCTGTTGAAAACTGAATGTGAATTGATTTAGAAGATGCAATCAGGTTGACTTAGGTGAATTTAATTCGTTTCTAAAGATTCAACATGTCCTTCTCGTTGGTAAAATTTAAATCCATTTCTATAGCTGTTGAGTTTAGTTGATATGAATGTATTGTGCTTCGTCATTTGAGAACCATGAGACCTGTTTCTTGGTAAATTTGAGATATCTTCTTGCAGGGTGAAATAATGATGAATTGTGGAAATGTTAAGTGTTCTTCTTGAATGCCAACAGGAATGTATTATGTTTATCTTACCATGAATCAATCGAGTCTATTGAGTATGACAAGCTTCATGTTTTGCAAGGGTAAACTTACATGCATATGTGCAAATATGTGTTGGTTCATTAACTATCAAAATGAAGAAGAATTCAAGTATAGTAGTCAATTGGAATATATAATGTTAGGCTTTTGTTTGATTCTTGTCAAATACAAGTAATTTTGCATTTTATTTTCTTGTAAATAAAAAAAAAAGAAAAAAGTTCTTTGCTGAAATTAAATAAATTCTCATGCCGATGTTAAAGTTGAATGTCACTGTTATACTATTAGCTTTCTTCCAGATAGCTTGATTGTTGGGATTTTCTTATATCAAGTTTAATTACGATTTTCTTATCTGCTTTAGTTATTTCTCCTCATTGAAGAGGGAAAGGGCGTTGATTTCCTATTTTGACTAGCTTTTGGCAATTCGTATAGCTACTAACCTATTTATGTGCGCTTCTGATTAATTAGATAGGCTGACTTGCTTCTTTTATATCAATATAGTTAGATATGTCATATGGATATGCAAATAATATATTTTCTACTTTTCTTTACTTGTTTCTGGAGAATTCATTTGAAATATATATATGTTTATAGAATTAGCATTTGGATGATTTTATTTGAGCCATAGAATTTAACAATTGAGAATTTGACCAGAAGAATACCTTACGGGTTGGTGTTTTACCATGAATTCTAACATTTGAATGAGGACTAAAAAAGAAAAATGAAAGAGAGAGGGTGGTTGATTTGTAAACAGTAAACTTGGAATTACTTCTTTGGAGAATAATCATCCTTTTTCTTTTCTTAATGTGTTTGCATAACTTGAAAACCTGCTGGTTTGCAAAAGCTTGAAATTCCTTTTAGTCCTTGATCCATAGAGATTTGGAAGCTTGAGAGTGAAGCTAAAAAATGGATGATTATTTAAAATTCCATCTCTTTCAGCCTTGTGGTGTAGAATACGTATATCATTGGAAAATGTATATGGATTATCGAAGTGGTATCTAAGTTGGAAATTATGGGGTAAAGACGATGATGCAAAAATTATTCTCAGCTTTTCTTTATAGCTGAAATCTTTTAATCAATAATCAATTAAAGATGCACTTTTCACCCTTTGAGTTGTTGGTAATTCTATCCCTGCCGTTATGAAATTTGTGAACTAACATATACTACATACAAATACTGCATTTTAAAAAGTTCAGATAGTAACAGGTTCACTCACTGATTAAGTGGCAGGGATTAGAATTGTTCGATTCTAAAATAATTTGTTGGTGGCTTTTAATTAATATTGATACATACAGACTTCGACTCTTTGGTTGCCTTTGGGATTATCGAGAATATAAAGTCCACAGTTGAGCCTATCCCCAAATTGAATTCTTATTTCCCCACTCTGATTTTCATATGCTTTCTGCTTATTCTTCTATACTAAAATTTATTTGTTATGATATATACACTTGTAATATGCTAATTGCTATTTGCTTTGAAGGTTTAACAGAATCAGCCATGTACACAACTATTTCTTTTTTTTAACCGTAGTTTACTACACAACTCTTTCCTTTCTTTATTTTACTATACTGTATGGATCCACCTGTCCTCATGCTTTTAATTACCGTTTTTCTGGTAATTTTATACAGTACCCTAGGGTAGCAAATGTAGAATACATGCTTATGATTGAATCATATAGTATATAACAAAAGTATCACTTTTATTTTCAATACTTTCAAAATTCCATAATATACATTAATATGACCACAAAATAATATTTTAAATTTCATTTAACCCATTACAACAACAAGAATCAGTAATTGGTTACTTAACATATTTTCTCTCTTTTATCTCTCCTTTTCTCGGAACGAGACGACATGGGCGAGTGAGGATTTATTTTTAGGCAGTGGACAAGGCGATAACAAAAGGCAGGAGCTTCAACTGAACTTTCATAGATGTAAATAACATATACTTATAGGACATCGAGGTTGTTCGGCTAGTACGACGTAAATTCTCACATTATCTTTTAGGATTCTTCCGATTGTATATTGTATGATATAAGTCCTAAACACTCTGTTTAGGATTATGAGGTCGTCGTTCGTACGACATAAATCCTCATATTTTTTTTGTGTTATTTGCATATGACATTCAGACATAAGTCTGGAATGTCTAAATAATTGGCGGGACTGAAACATTAAATATAATTTCCTTTTCAAAGATGTAAAGCCAAACCATAAGATAGCTTGAGAAGTCATTGAGGTTCTCCTCAGGTTCTGGACAATGCCTAGTTTTCCCCCTTTGAATTACATAACAATGTTATAAATTTGAGCATTTCCCATTTGACACTCCTTGGTTCGATCTTTAAAAAGTCATTCCTTTTGAAATTCTTGAAGACAATACTTTCTAATCTAAATTGAGAGTTTTTTTTAAGTGACCTCGATCATTTAAGTCGCAATTAACTATAGTGGTCTACCTTTATATGAAATTTTAGAATCCAGTTTTTTATAAACAGTTTCTAATCTTTTATATTAGATAAGAAAATTTGTCGGTTAACAAAAATGTTCGCAGACTAAAATTGATGTCATAATTTTTTTAGTTTATTTTTTCGAGCCTAATTAGCAAGTGATGTGTCCATTCCTCAAGTTAGATACTTCATTTACGGTGTTGTGCTCGTTTATTTAAATTATTGTTTATATGAGATCGATTTGATCTTGTATTTTAAAAAATTAAAGTATTACTTTCCAAAAATGATATATATTATATTAAATCAAATATCTTCCCAAAAGGCGGCCGACAACCCCTTTCAAAAGCCATAAGTTCAATTGTTCAAAAGTTATGACCAGGGAAGTTAAACATAAAATTAATCAAATATCACCACATTTGCTAAATAGCATTAAGCATTTTAATTGGAAGTCTTGAACTTTTTTTATCAAGAAATCAAGTACTTCAACTTCATGACATTTTTGCTAAAAATAGTAGTTTATTTAAAATTTTAAATTAGTCAATATTTTCACGCTAATATTTTTGCAAATAATTAATATAAGAAACTAATATTTTAACTTGCGTAAAAAAATTTAATGAAGAAAAAAAACATAAAATAGATAAATTCTTACTAAAAAAATTACTATTTCTAAAAAGTTTATTGTGTTAAGAAATGTTATAGTCTATTGTTTAGTCTTTTATTGGATAGTAGAAAAAAAATTTAGCATAGAAATACAAAATGGCTTACCTTTATACATAGATCCAATATTTTAATTCAAATTAATTTTAAATACAAAATGGCTTACCTTTATTCATAGATCCAATATTTTAATTAAAATTAATTTTAACCACTTATATATTAAAATTAAAATGGCGTGTGATGATGTTGAATGAAGAGCTTCGATAGGTGCGTGAAGGCCAACAGATTTTTGCAGATAGTTTGGCGTGACCGACGGAGAGTCTTGATCATCAGGGCAAGTGGCATATGAGTGTGATCGAGGAGGAGGAGCAGGAAGATGTTAGCAAAGAAGATTAGGGCTTCATTTTGTGTTTGATTTGTTCTCCCCACATATATAGAAAATAATTAAATATTAGTCGAATTGTTTCTTTCTCTCTTTCTATATATACATATATATAT
>JXCR01082945.1:78000-92527 GCA_002079205.1 Phalaenopsis hybrid cultivar
TAATTTCTAATATTAATTAACTCATTTGATGATTTGTAACCAAAATGGGCTTAATTGCTAGAAACCCACCTCACTTTGTCAAATTATAAAATGATTTCCATAATTATCGAAATTTTGGAAACTTCACTAGTATTAAATGACCTTTGAATTTAAGGGTATAATTTTGGAAATCAATGATTTCATTCCCTTATTCGATAATCAAAATGATGTTTATATGATCTTGATAATGATCACTTAAAATTTTAAATCTTTAAAAAAAAAATTACACTTAATACATTCACTTAGGTCTTAAGGGCTTAGTGGTNAAAGAAAATTGTAAATTAATGTCTGGTAAAATGATGTTAGTTTATAGGAGGAGGATTATAGCTTGTAGTTACCATATTATTATGTGATTGTAGTTTTTTTGTAATGTTTACTTTTTGTGTAGAGATCATGTTGTATGGATTTAGATGTTTTACTTGCAAACTACGTTGTTATTTGTGGATTTAAATTTTCTATTAGTGTATTTGTAGTTTCTTAGTAGCTCTTTTATAAATTGGAAGTTCTGAAAATATGTAGAAAGCTAATTAAATGTTAATACTAATTCTAAACCATCAGGTTGAGTCGTGAAAAAAGTGATATTAGATAGATTAAGTTGGATCATGATAAAAAATATCCATTAGGTTGATTAAATTAATTCATAAATAATATTAATGAAGGGTTAATTTATGTCTGATTACAATCTTTCTTATTGTGTTTCAGATATATGGAAAATTAAGAAGTTAATATGTCATGGTAAAATTTAATGCACATCCACAAATTACTGTGAATAAAGATGTTTTTGTTGAGATGATGCCTCTGGCGACTCAGATGATTTAGAACTCCCTGACTCATACCAGTTCTAGTGGGGGAGGCTCAATAGACAAGTGTTTGAAGTTATTTTAGGATATGTGGTCACCTATATTTTCTAGAGGAAATCCAATAAATGCTGAGAATCGGCTGCTGGATGGATAATATTCTAGGTGGAATGTCTTGTCCACTTGATAGGAGAGCTACACTTGCTACTTTTGCCTCAAAGGTGAAGTTGAGAGATGGTGGCGAGGACAATTGTAAGAGAAATTTGGTGGTATAAATAACCACATGATATGGTGGTATGAGTTTGTGAAGACTTTTAAAGATTGATTCGTACCACTATCAGTCAGGGGACATATGCATGATAAATTTATTCAGTTGGTATAGGGTGATTGTTTGATAACGTAGTGCGAGTCAAACCTAGCAGAATATCCATCCCAGGGTTTATGTATTGTCACAACAGGAAGCTAATGAATCCTCTAAAGTTATCATAGGTATATTTTACATTTAATAAATTTTAACCAAATACATCCTTAATCATAATAGAATTCATGTTATGTCATGTCATGCTATTCATAACGCAATCGAAGAACTTAAATATATTAATAAGTCAACCCTAAATGTTCAATGCAATGATTTTAATGGTAAATATCTTTTATCTTCAGAATAGACTAATAAAATTATTATTTGATGTGGGAGCATCACATTAGTTGAGGAATTAGTTAAAGAGATGCAATTGAACATCATCTTAATGCCTGTGATATTANATAAAATGATGTTAGTTTATAGGAGGAGGATTATAGCTTGTAGTTACCATATTATGATGTGATTGTAGTTTTTTTGTAATGTTTACTTTTTGTGTAGAGATCATGTTGTATGGATTTAGATGTTTTACTTGCAAACTACGTTGTTATTTGTGGATTTAAATTTTCTATTAGTGTATTTGTAGTTTCTTAGTAGCTCTTTTATAAATTGGAAGTTCTGAAAATATGTAGAAAGCTAATTAAATGTTAATACTAATTCTAAACCATCAGGCTGAGTCGTGAAAAAAGTGATATTAGATAGATTAAGTTGGATCATGATAAAAAATAGCCATTAGGTTGATTAAATTAATTCATAAATAATATCAATGAAGGGTTAATTTATGTCTGATTACAATCTTTCTTATTGTATTTCAGATATATGGAAAATTAAGAAGAAGTTAATATGTCGTGGTAAAATTTAATGCACATCCACAAATTACTGTGAATAAAGATGTTTTTGTTGAGATGATGCCTCTGGCGACTCAGATGATTAAGAACTCCCTGACTCATGCCAGTTCTAGTGGGGGAGGCTCAATAAACAAGTGTTTGAAGTTATTTTAGGATATGTGGTCACCTATATTTTCTAGAGGAAATCCAATAAATGTTGAGAATCGCTGCTGGATGGATAATATTCTAGGTGGAATGTCTTGTCCACTTGATAGGAGAGCTACACTTGCTACTTTTGCCTCAAAGGTGAAGTTGAGAGATGGTGGCGAGGACAATTGTAAGAGAAATTTGGTGGTATAAATAACCACATGATACGGTGGTATGAGTTTGTGAAGACTTTTAAAGATTAATTCGTACCACTATCAATCAGGGGACATATGCATGATAAATTTATTCAATTGGTATAGGGTGATTGTTTGATAACGTAGTGCGAGTCAAACCTAGCAGAATATCCATCCTAGGGTTTATGCATTGTCACAACAGGAAGCTAATGACTCCTCTAAAGTTATCATAGGTATATTTTACATTTAATAAATTTTAACCAAATACATCCTTAATCATAATAGAATTCATGTTATGTCATGTCATGCTATTCATAACGCAATCGAAGAACTTAAATATAGTAATAAGTCAACCCTAAATGTTTAATGCAATGATTTTAGTGGTAAGTATCTTTTATCTTCAGAATAGGCTAATAAAATTATTATTTGATGCGGGAGCATCACATTAGTTGAGGAATTAGTTAAAGAGATGCAATTGAACATCATCTTAATGCCTGTGATATTATCAGTTAGAATGTCAAATGATACTTTTACGGATGTTAATCAGTCATGTGAGGTGAATTTAATGATTGGTGGAAAACATTTTGATGCACAACTTATTATGTTACCCTTGGTGGAGTTTGAGGTGATTTTAGGCATGGAATGATTGTTTAAAAATGTTGTCACAATTGATTGCAATAAAAATTTCTTCAAAATCAATATATCTTGGGAGACAAGTTAAATTCTTCTGGTGATAAAGGATTGTCATCCATGATAATTACATTTCTGAAAGCTTTCAAATTGTTGAATCATGGGAATCAAGATTTTCTTGCTCAATTAACAAATACCTTTAAATAATTAAAGTCTTTGGGTAATATTTCAACGGTAAGAGAATATCCATAATTTTTTTTTGATGATTTACCAAGGTTACCACCAGTGCGGGAGATTAATTTCACTATTGAGCTATTGTCAAGTTTTGAGCCTGCATTCGAGACTCCATAGAGAATGACAATTGAGGAGTTACAGAAGTTGAAGAGTTGATTGTAGGAGTTAGTAGATAAGGGATTCATCAGACCTAGTACCTTACTTTGGGAAGCTTCAGTATCATTCGTGAAGAAGAATGATGAGAGTTTCATAATGTGTATTGACTACAGGGAGTTGAATAAGCTTACAATTAAAAATAAACATTCACTGCTGATGATTGATGGCTTGTTTGATCAATTGTGAGGGGATTTTGTATTTTCAAAGATTGATCTAAGGTCAGACTATCACCGGCCGAGGATTAAAGAGGAAGACATAACGAAGATGACTTTCAGGACCAAATGTGGTCACTAAAAATTTGTGGTAATGCCATTTGGTTTTGTTAACGCTCTAGTGATTTTTATGGATATGATGTACATGATCTTCAGGAATTTTTTGGATACATTTGTGATTGTCTTTATAGACAATATCTTGGTGTATTTTAGAGATGAAGCCAATCATACAGATCATTTGCATGTTTTTCTGTAGGTTTTGAAAAAGTATACACTGTATGCCAAATTTTCTAAATGTTAATTTGGCTTAAAAGTATGATTTTCTTGAGTGTATTATCAGTGAAGATGACATATTTGTGGATCATAATAAGATCATGGCGATTGCAGATTGATCAAGACCTACTATTGTTATTGAGGCCATGAGTTTTTTAGGTTTGGCTTATTATTATAGAAGATTTGTAGAGGGGTTTTCACAGATTGCTATGCTATTATCAAGATTAACCATGAAGGAAGTGAGTTTTGAATGATCATATTGACTATTCCTTCATGTTCAGACGAGTTTTAAATTTTCAGTTATGCATCTTTTGAAGAGTTTGGGTTGTGTAGTTTTGCAACATGAAAAGAGTCATTAACTATGAACGAAATTATCCCACACATGATTTTGAGCTTGCATCAGTTATGTTTGTGCTTAAGATATGTAGGCATTATTTGTATTGAGTTAAATGAGGCTATTTGCTGATCTCCAGAGTTTGAAGTCATCTTTACTTGGAATGAGCTGAATTTGAGACAGAGATGGGTGAAGTTTATTAAACACTATGATTTGGATATTCTGTATCATCTAAGAAAGAAAAATATGGTTGTAGATATGCTGAGTAAAAATTCTTGAAGTAATTTGAACCGTTTATTTACTTAGCAGGAGCAGTTACTTAGAAATTTGGAGAACATGAAACTATCAATAATTAATTATAATGATGACAGTATGGTTCTATTCAATTTGTTGATTGTGCATTCTACTTTAAAAAGCGGAATCGAGGATTCATTAACCAAAGATATGAATATTTAAAAAATCCAGGAGCAACTTAAGGTAGACAATTTGAAGAAGTATGTGTTAGATCATGATGATTTATTAAAATATAAAGGTAAAGTTTATGTTACAGATGTTAATAGTTTGAGGCGGGAGATTCTAGAGGAAGCACATTTGTCTTGTTATATTATTCACCCAGAGAGTAATAAAATGTATTAGGATCTCAAGGAAACATTTTGGTGGCCATGGTTGAAGAGTTTGACAGAATTTGTGGCTAGGTGTCTTCCATGTCAACTAGTAAATGAGCTTGTAAATGCAAAACAGCAGCATCCTGAAAGTCAGTTGTAGCTTTTACCGATTCTAGAGTGGAAATGAGAGGAGCTTGCTATGAATTTTGTGATTAGATTGCCTAGATTACATCATAATCGTGATGCTATTTGAGTAATTGTTGATAGATTGACTAAGTCCGCCCATGTTTCACCCATTAGACATACAAATCCAATTGAGAAATTAGCTAAAGTTGTATGTGGATCAAATTATTAGGTTACATAGAGTACTAAAGTCTATTATCTCCGACAGAGATGATAGATTTACTTCCAGATTGATGAAGAAGATTCATGAAGTTTTTGGGCACCATATTGACTTTCAACACAACCTTTCACCCAACAGATGACCAGTCAGAAAGGATTATTCAAATTTTGAAGGATTTACTAATACTTTGTCCTTGACTTTGATAATGGATAGGAATCAGGTGCACCTTTAGTAGAATTTCGCTTACAATAACAATTATTAAGCTATTATTGAAATACTCCATATGAAGTTTTGTATGGAAGGAAGTGCATGATACCTTTATGTTGGGCTGAAGCAGATAAAAGAAAAGTCATTAGAGCTAACTTGGCTGATATTGCTATTAAGAAGATTAGACTAATTCAAGACAAATTAAGAGTAGTGCAAGATATTCAGAGGAAATATTATAATGCTAAGCACATACCAGAGTTGTTTAAGTTGGAGAATTTGTCTTTATCAAAGTAATTTCATTGAAGGGTGTGCAATGTTTTGGGAAGACAGGAAAATTGAGTTCAATATATGTAGGTTCATATGAAATTATGGAGAGAAATGGAAATGTGGCTTACATATTGGCTTTACCAACTCATATGCAAGGAGTGCATCATATTTTTCACATTTTCTTCGAAAGTGCATTGCAGATGAATTAAGTAGGGTGATAGTGGATTTTGTTGATATACATATATCCTGATTTGATTTATATTGAAGATTTTGAAAGGATTTTGGAATATGATCTTAAGAAGCTTCACAATAGGGAGATTCCATTTGTTAAGAATTTATGGAAGCATAAGTCGAAGAAGAATGCTACTTGGGAGAAAGTTTCTAAGAAGCAAGAAAAATAAATGTAGCTTTTCATTTGAGGCGTATTTGCTTTCATGATGCTTTTCAAATTTCAAGAATGAAATTTTTATGAAGGGAGATTGGCATTACTGAAAAAAATAAAATAAAATAAAAAAATTGATTCAAAGTAACCATCGAACAGTTCGTTTAAGCGAGGGCAAGGGGGTTTCTATCAGTCTTTTCATTCATAGCCAATAGAGAATGAGCGAATGAGAGGAAGAGCAAAGGGATCGAGAGAAGAAAAAGTTTTTTGCGTGCCCTAGCTGATCGATAGAGGAGAAGAAATAAGAGGAATGGAAGAAGTTATTGCTTATGTGTGTGGGAGGCTTTGACTCTTTTGTAGCTGGAGGCAACCTTAGCCAAGGGAAGAGGAGGAACCGCGACAACAAGGAGCCTCGCGTGTGAAGTCATTATTGTGCTGAACCCTAGCCGAAGGAAGTACGAAGGAGATTGAGATCATGCACTGTTATTGTGCGAAGGAGAAAGGAAGGAGACAGGATTCATGACACTGTGTCACATGCAAGAAGAAGAAGAGAAGAGGGATGGAGCGAGGCCTTGCGTGCAGGTGTGTGAGGAAACCGAACTCGCGTGCAGAGGAAGAAGAAGACCGCGAAAAGGGAAGCTCATGTATGCAAGAAGGGGGAGCTTGCATGTTGGATAGGGGCACCGAGTGATTAGTAAAATAAAATGGGTTTATATTATAATTTAATTAATGAATATTATATATTTTTTAGATTATGTATTAAATGCTAACAGTAGATGCATTGGAAATCAGGAAGAAATTGAAGGGAGATTTAGTTTCGAGATTGAGTAGTGAATTGCTTTAAAGATAAGGTATATTTTAATTAGAGTTACAATTTAATTTACTTATAGAATTAATATTTAATAAAAAATTAATTTATAACAACAATTAAGCTTGAAAAACATTTGAACCAAGAAGATCAGGGTTAGGGAGTCACTAAGATAAGCAAATAAATTAAGGTGATAATTACTAATATATGTATTAAATTGATGCTTTATTTTATAAAGACTTTCATTATTGCTTCATCTACTATTTTTATAATTATATAAATGTCTTAAAGCAAAAGCATTATTTGAATGAATGGAATTAAATGATAAGAGAAACTGATTCTTCAACATCTTTAAAAGGAGGTAAAAGGAAATAAAATGTATAAGCTTAAGTTATACAAAATTACCCCCAAACGGTACTGACAGGGGATGCGCCGTACTCGTGTATGATAAAAAAAATAGTAAAGATATACCTTCAGATGCAAATTTTTTAGGGTATTTACGGGTACCATTTTCAGGATACTTTCAGATATGATGGTGATCCTGATATGAATTTATAAGAAGTTACAAAGAGTAAGTACTTAAATTGAAAGGAGAATGATTAAATTTAAAATGAAAGCTTGCAGCTTTATTAAATAATGATATACATTTCTTTTGGTCATATTCATGCATAGTATTTGTATATGAATTTAATGCATAATAAGATTGTAATTGCTCATTGAGTCGTGAAAACTTCGTGTAGAATTTAATTGTTTCTTTTAGGTAAAAAAACTATAAAGTGATGGCTGGCAGGAGAGTTTTAGCTTACTGGAGGACTAAAACTGTAGATATCATGTTGTTATGTGATTCTAGTTCTTTTTACACTGTTTATTTTTGTGTAGAGATACTCTTGTGTGTGAATTGAGATGCCTCGCAAATTATATTGTTATTTCTGAATCATTTAAATTTTCTTTTACTGTGTTAGTAGTTTTTTAGTGACTTTTATAAATTGAAAGTTCTGAAGATCTGGAGAAATTTAATTAATTGTTCATACCATCTGACCGCAGTTCTTGACTTGACTAATTCTAAACTATCAGGCCAGATCATGACGGTTAATCTCTTTTCTATCTCTTTGCATTTATTATCACCCTTTTTATTATTTAGTTCTTAGTAATGGAGTGAATTTCTCTAGTGTGTAGGGGCTAGGGTACTATTTGCCCTATGCCATCCAAAGAGATGGTGAGAATTAAAATTCATGTAAAAGTAATTAAAATGAAGTGTATATAAATTTGTAATTTTGAAATTAATATGATATGTAGTAGATATTTATGCTAGCTTAATTCTTAGCCTAAAATAAAAGAACTGAATCAATTTTCTAGTTGTATGCATGCATGTACGCACATACACACACACAAACACACAACAAATATATATAGTTTAAATTAGGAAAGGAAATAATTCAGAAAGAAGTATAAAATAGGAAGAGAATAAAACTAAGAGCTTTGATGAAGATATTGACAATTTGTTGGTTTGTCGGGATGTAGCTTAGTTTTTTTTAATTCCATCATTAACTTTTTAAGAGATAAAATGCCTATTAACTTTAATATCTTAGGTCTTGTAATGATGCACTGAATTTTTGGCAATATCGATGGCTGCTTGACTGTCACAAAATATCTTTATAGGACTATTAAAGGTGTACCTCAATTTCTTTAATAATTTTTTGAATCCAGATTCCGTCATAGATTTCTAAGGCGAATGCCCTATGCTTGATTCAACATTACTTTTAGAAACAAAAATTTGTTTTATACTTCATTTAACCAAATTTTCCCATATATAAGAGCAATAACATGTGGTGGACCTGTCAGCGAGTTCTCCAACCCAACTTGCATTTGTGTAGATTTCTTCTTCTCTTATTTTGGATTTCTCAAAAAATAATCCATAACTAGGGGCCTTTTTAAGAAACCTCATAATCCTGTACACCATATCCAAATGCTCTTCATTTGGGTTATTCATGTGCCGGTTCACAAGACTGACGAGGTATAAAATATTTTGCCTTGAATGTATCAGATCGATGATTTTTCCTACCAGTTTTTGATATCTTTCTTTATCCACAAATACACTTTCTTTCCCCCTATTAGACTTCTTATTGGGATCCATTAAGAGCATCATTGGCTTGCATCCAATCATCATCCCTGTCTCATTTAGTAGAATTAGGATGCATTTTCTCTATGATATAATGATGCTTTTTCTTGGACATTTTTAATTCCATACCTAAAAAATATCTCATGATTTTTTAGGTCATTGATTTTAAATTCTGTGTCTAACACTTTTTATTTTGAGAATTTCTCTTTTATCACCACCAATAAGAATCATATCATCTATATATACTATGAGTGCAACAATCTCACATCTCTGAGTGTGTTTTATGAACAACATATGTAACATATGATCACCTCGACCTTAAGAATATCAATTAGATCTCATAGTTTTAATAAATATATTAAACTACACTATTGGTGATTGCTTAAGCCCATAGAAAGACTTACCGAGTTTGCATACTGTGTTTATTAGAATGATTCTCAATTGTCGGTGATATCTCCATATACATTTCTTCTAAATCCCCAATCATGAATGCATTTTTTATGTCAAGTTATGCATTCCCGATTTCTTTTTAATCGCTACTGAAAGAACTTGATAGTATTTAGTTTGACAACTGATGCGAAGGTCTCCTAATAGTCAATCCCATATGCTTGAGTGAAACATTTTGCAACTAGTCTGGCTTTGAATCTCTCAATACCTCCATCAGTTTTGTATTTGATGTTCAAAATCAATTTGCATCCAACTTTCTTATTTTAGGGAGTTTAGTAATAATCCATGTACCATTATGCTTCAGGGCTCGACTCTCCTCTTCAACTGTTCTCCATTCTGATTTTTCAAGAACTCCATGAATGAATTTATTAATTTGTACGCTATTAAGGTTAGAAACAAAAGCTTTATAGGTTGAGGATAGCTTCTTATGAGCTACATACTTCTGAATTGAATGTCTAATGCAATTTTTATTACACCAACATTCAAAGACAAAGGGGATNGAGAATATCAATTAGTTCTCATAGTTTTAATGAATATATTAAACTACACTATTGGTGATTGCTTAAGCCCATAGAAAGACTTCCCGAGTTTGCATACTGTGTTTATTAGAATGATTCTCAATTGTCGGTTATATCTCCATATACATTTCTTCTAAATCCCCAATCATGAATGCATTTTTTATGTCAAGTTGATGCATTCCTGATTTCTTTTTAATCGCTACTGAAAGAACTTGATAGTATTTAGTTTGAAAACTGATGCGAAGGTCTCCTAATAGTCAATCCCATATGCTTGAGTGAAACATTTTGCAACTAGTCTGGCTTTGAATCTCTCAATACCTCCATCAATTTTGTATTTGATGTTCAAAATCAATTTGCATCCAACTTTCTTATTCTAGGGAGTTTAGTAATAACCCATGTACCATTATGTTTCAGGGCTCGACTCTCCTCTTCAACTGTTCTCCATTCTGATTTTCCAAGAACTTCATGAATGAATTTATTAATTTGTACGCTATTAAGGTTAGAAACAAAAGCTTTATAGGTTGAGGACAGCTTCTCATGAGCTACATACTTCTGAATTGAATGTCTAATGCAATTTGTATTACACCAACATTCAAAGACAAAGGGGATAACTCGTGAATACTAGACTCCTCACCCGAAATTTCATGTGAATGTGGATTTGAGTTTTGATTTGAGTAGTTATGTTCTTACGAGTTGTTTTCTACCCGCTCAAGATTTTTCTTCCTCCTTTTGTACACACGAAGTTCTTTGTTATTGACTTCAGGTTGGGCTAGGTGGAGTAGGTAGTGAAGCCGTATAGTTGTCATAAAGTGCATCCTAAAAATGTTTAATTACACTCTCCCTCTGAAGATCTGATTTGAGGTAGTAGGATTTATTTTCAAAAAATATGAAATCCATGATGTTGTATTTTCTGATAACAGGAGAGTAACACTTTACCTTTTTTGTTAGAGATATACCCAGAAAAATATATTTGATAGATTTAGGGCAAGCTTTGTGTGATTTTGGGAATGGATGTGAACAAATGATACACACCCAAGAATTTTAAGTGGTATAGTAGAAGAGAAAGCTTGGATGTGAAGTTAGATAATCATCAAAATATGAAGATATGTTTTAAAGTTAAGTATTCAGGTATGCATTCACTTGATAAGATATGTTNTCGATGTGAAGTTACATAATCATCAAAATATGAAGATATGTTTTAAAGTTAAGTATTCAGGTATGCATTCACTTGATAAGATATGTTGCAGTAAGAGCTATCTCCCCCCAAAAATGTTTTAGGACTTGACGGGAAATCATAATTAAGAGGAATATCTCAAGGAGATGCCTGTGCTTTCTTCCAGCTAGTCCATTTTATTGTGTGTATCAATACATGAACTCGCATTGATGATTCTATTTTTAAAAAGATAATATTCAATGATGCAGTTGAAATATTCATTTATATTATTAGTTTTGAGGATCTGAATTTTGTATTATAATTGTGTTTGAATCATATTTTGAAAGGTTTGGAAGATTTGAGTTGTTTCAGATCTCTTTTTTATTAGGAATACTTAAATAGTTAGAGTGTGATCATTAATGAATGAGATAATACATCTAGCCCAACTTAGGATTCTCGCTTTTGAAGGTTCCCAAATATCATTATGGATAATGAAAAAAAGAGTGCGAGGGTTTGTATTGGGTCATGGATAACTATTTATAGTGTGTGGCAAGTTGAGAAATCTCACATTGACAAGAACTATGACTTTTATTGATAAACAAACGTTGATACAATTTTACAACATAATTGAAATTTGAATGCTCCAGGTGACAATGTCATAACACGACCTATTTTCGACAGATATAGAATCAACAAACTAAAAAAATTGAGGTAAAAATAGAGGTGCAATCATTTGTGTTTAGAAAGATTTTTCTTGGGCAGGTATAAACCTTGATGTATTTCAACACTGCTAATCACCTTCCTCATTCTATCATCTTAAATTCATAAGTGTGCAAATAATTCAATTATATATTTCATATCATAAGTAAGTTTACTGATTGAAATTAAAATACTATACAATTGTGGGTAATATAAAACAAAAAAGTGTAATATCCTGAGAGAGTTTCACATTTTCTTTTCAGACAATTTTTTAGTGTAATCCATCTGCAAGTATGATTGATTTAGATGTATAAGTCTTTTGATAGTTGATTATAATATTGATGTATTCTGTCATATGATTAAAGACTTATGAATCTATGATCCAAGTTCTAAATATTCTATTACTGAAAGGATGAGACAATCATATATTATCTTGGTGTGTCACAGGGTTGGTGTGCTGTTCTGAATTAACGCTAGTGAGTTTTTTCAGGAGTTTAGGAGCCTTCTGGATATAATTCTCAGTCTCTTATTCAGAATTAACCACTGGAGTAAAACTTGACGTCTTCGTCTCACACTTGGTCGTAAACCTTATGTGTCTTTAGGGCTTCTGTTTGTAGGAAAGGAGTTGACTGTTGTTTCTGCGGGTAGTGGAATGAATGATACAAGAAAGGAAAAAAATTGACTGTTGATGCTGCTCCTGTTGCTGCTTGCAGCTGCTATTGCTTACTGCTTGCTACTGCCGTTGCAGGACATGAGAATTCCGACGAAGAGAGTTTTTACAGGTAGAATCTAGTAGAGGGTCTAATGCTAGGAAGATTCTAGCGGTTGGGAAAATTCTTGTGTCATGGCTTTGGAGGAGGGCCTACAAATTGGCTGAAGGGATTTCAATGGAGGGTTTGCAGTAGGAGGATTCTCGTTGTAGGGAGTTTCGAAGGGCGAAGGAGAACAGGGAAAGGCCTGTAGTAACAAATATGATTGCAGGGAAGGGCAAGTGTAGGCTTGCAAGCCGATAGAAAGGATTTCCGATGCCGACAGAGGAGATTTTTTATTGCAAGGAGGTGGTTGCGTTCTCTTGCGAGTGACAAACAAATACGACAATGCAAAAATCTTAGCACATTTTATGTTGCGTTGCTTCAACGTCACGTGTCGCACGATCTCGTCGAAATGGTTGGGAAGTAAAACCAAACCTGAGCATGAGAGTCTCGTGTGAGGAAGAGCAGTATGTGAAACTACAATTGACTTTTGCAACGATTGTTTTGATGAATCCCATGATGGAATCGGGTTGGCCAATAGCATGGAAGGAGCAGCGACAACAATATGCGAACACTAGGAGGCAAAGATCTTGCGGGTTGGCCGATGTGATTTTCTGCTGTGTGGAAGATGAGAGTTGCTAAACCCGAGTGGCGAGAGTGAATGGAGACCCAGTGGCAGGAGGAAGCTAGGTTTGTTTTAGGGGTTTGATACCATGTTGAAAATAGGTTTGGATAGGAAAAACTATTTCACTTGTTTATTCACATGTAGGTTACATATATATTGAGAAACCAATCCCTCATAATTTATGAACGCATCGAATGTATCTAGTATAAATTAAGGAAGGATATGATTTTGAAAGAAAAATAAAATAGGAAGGGAATAAATTAAGATACGTGTTTCCAATAAAATCCCCAATCAAGTCTTCCTATGATTTTGTGAATAAGCCGACCAACCCACCATGGAGAGGAGCCGAACTTCTCAGCTTTCCACAATTATTCCCTCCCTTTTCCTCTTTTTTATGATATTCTTCATCTCTATAAGCCTGTGTAATAGAGTTATTAGATGCAATTTTCATTGGTAGATCCTATCCTTATCTCATATATGTTTTAATTTTTCACTTCATTACTTCTATTTATCTTTTCATTAATCATCCTATGTGAACTACTTTTCCTTTGGCACCATGCAATGAAGCCATAAAAGTACACAAGTATTGCCACTATAGAGTTTTTACATTGTTGAGTATCTCAATCAAAGTTCTTTCCTCTTTTCTCTCCCTCCACATTTTCCTTTTCCTTATAAGTTCATGTTTTCATCTCTTCCTTTGAATCTCGTTGCCCAACTTACATATATTCCTTCTTTTTACTACTTTCAACAATGCTCTTGAATTTCACAATCACTAATTGGTGTTGCTTGTCATGCCTTGGATCCAGAAGGTGATACATCTTGACAAGAAGGAGCGGGTGGTGGACGTATGTAAAGCTGTTTTATACTCGAAAAAGAAAATCTTGTATATAGATAATAAGATTAATAAATGAAAGGAAATGATAATTATTTTTTCATTAAAATGATAAAAGTTTCAATCATAGTCTACCAGGGATTATAACATCTAATGAAAATAAAACTAAATGAACAACTGTAAGAATAAAATAATCCAAACTCAAAAGAAATAAGATAATTGATACTAAATTGGAGAACCAAAAATAAATCTACTGTTTAATAAGCTCCTCTTGAGGCGAGGGTACACCGAATGACTTGATAGAATTTGATATAAGAAAATATCAATAAGTGAATTTGTCAAATTAAACCTAATAAATAACCAATATTTATTAAAGCATAAAAAACAATATATTGGGGCATGCAATGTAAATAACAAAAGGGGCAATTAATACACAAACATACATACATACCAAGCAGTGAATGAAATGAAGTAATCATCTGGGTTAGGGCTGTCAAAACGACTCGTTGTTCGCGAACAACTCGTGTTCGACTCATTAAGAAGCTCGTGTTCGGCTCGTTAATTTCTTT
>JXCR01082964.1:16819-47664 GCA_002079205.1 Phalaenopsis hybrid cultivar
ATATAAAGGTGTTTGATATGTAAATAAATAAGAATTTGGTGGCATGTGTGTAAATGCCCCAAAAATTAAATAATTGCATAAATGAACGATATAGAAAGAGATGAAGTGGGTGGAGACCTTACCACAATGAGTCAAAATGTAAGAATGTCTATTACCATGAGCAACCACCTACATATACCATAAGGCTTAGAAGGCAAAGGATTTATGGAGATAGACTTGTGATGCAATTGGATACGAGAAAACACGATTAGATAACGCGAACAATATTAAAAACTTAAAAGAAAAATTAAGGACAATATATCTCGATGATGTTGTCTACTGGCATTCAAATTGAGAAATAAATAGATTTCAAGGTGATAGAGATATTTTAACATCGTATGTTTGCATGAAATATATACANTAGGCTTAGAATGTTTGTATGTTAAGGCCCTTTTGAATTTTTTTTTTTTTAAATAGAACATAATGTTCAGTTAAATTTGATGTTTATTTCTATAATACCTAAGTCTTTAACCTCCCTTCAAAAAATATTATTAATATTAATGTTGTAAAAGTAAGATGTATCTTTTTATGTATATTTTTTGATGTAGATAAGTAAATATCGATGTTTAAGTGGTAGATGTGTAAGAATTGTGTGGCAATTGCATGTTTTCTTTAGCTCTTTTATTGAATTAATGACTCAAACATTTTGTTTGCGTTGGGCTTGTTTAGTTTGTAGAGCTGAAACTGAGATGTTCAGTAATGTAGCTGTGTAGTTGTGTATAGAAAGAACACAAATTTTAACTAAAACTAAAGAATTTGAAAAAAGTAAAAGAATAAAATAAATTAATATGAGGTTTCAACGTACCATCCATGTAACTATTCAATATAACATTTTAACAATTTAAATTTTTTATTTAATATTTGAACAATCCAAAATTTTAAATATAACATTCTGGTAATACTGGATTTTCGCCCTAATGGAAGGTGGTTGTAATGAAAAGGTGGTTAAAATGTAATATTTATATTTTATGTGATTAGAAGAATTAAGTGAAATATTTTGGTTGATTGATATGTAGAAATTCAATTATTTAATATTCTCCACTAAGCAAAGCAATGCTTGCCAATAGAGTTGTTGAGTAAAACTCTATGGGAGAATTCCTTTCCAAATTCACGGATGCTTAGACTCAATTAGAAATTTGAACTATACCATGGAATAAGTTCTCGTAGATTCGGGAAACCTGAATAAATTTATGAACAGAAGCATAACAAAAACAAACTAGAAAAGAACAAGAGAATTTAATGCGGAAAACTTGAGAAGGGGAAAAATCACTAAGACACACAATCAGAAAAATTTCACTATGAAAATCAAAGAGTTTATATAGAATACACTCAATTTCCTCTCCTCTCTAAAAGAAACTTAGTAGACCTCGCTCCAAACTCTTGCTTCTTAGATTCGAAGTGGGAAATGCACTTCAAAATCACAAAAATCCTCCTCTTCGACATTTCTCACTTTCACCGCTTTTTTGTCGAAGAACCCTCGTATAAGAAGTAAGTTTACGCCACTTAAAGTTGGCTCTTAAAAGGAATTTATGAACCAAATGCGCCTGAACTTAGGCGTGAGAGCGCCTTGCTCTATAGACAAAAGAACTAACCACACATAAGTGGGCACATGGGTGCTCGTAGGTCGGCGTTTAAGCGTCGACTATTCTGTTTAGCGCTCAAAGTGGGCACTTGATCACCAACAACTCGGCACAAAACCATGTTAGGCACTCGGTCACATGTAGGTGTGTCGGCTCCACAAACCCAACAATCTCCCATTTGGGGACGATAGCACCAAACACCAGTCCTCTGTATCTACACCTCTATTTGAATCGTAGTCATGCACCATGGTGTGGCTCACCCCTCGTCTCAACTTTCAAAAAATTCAAATGAAGCAAAGCTTGACTTTAGTTTCTCAACAATCACCACCTTCCTCAACATGTTCGCAGGATTCTGAGATATGTGTGTCAACTCCTAGAACAAATGTTTGTCGTCAAGGAGAGAGCAGATAAATTGATACATTAGATGAATATGTTTCGTCTTGGCATGACAAACTACATTTTTAGCAAGATTAATCACACTCATAATATCACTCTGAAGCTTTTTGATCACTTGCTCCTTTCCCAATTCTGTCATGAAACTTTGTAACCAAATTAACTCTTTGCTAGTCTCAATGATAGAAATATATTCATGCTTTGTAGTTGAAAGCGCAACGATCTTTTGCAATTTGGAAACTCAACTCACCGTTATGTTCGCCAATGTATAGTGGTACCTCATTGTATTTCTACTAGTATCTATATCTCCTATCAAATATGAATTTACAAATCTCTGTAGAGTGATCCCCACACTTTCAGAACAAAGTGCCCTATTGATTGTCCCACTCAAATATGTGAGAATCCACTTCATCGCCTTTCAATGAAACGTGCACGGATTGCTCTTGTATCTACTGACCACTCCCATTGCATATGCAATATCTGGTTTGGTACAAATCATCGTGTACATCAAACTTCCAACTGCTGAAGCATACAGAGTTCTTTCCGTCTATGATTGCTCTGCTTCAAAGGTAGGTGATAGCCTAGCCCCCCATAGATAGCTTAAAGTGACTACATAAGAAGGCGCAATCTGGTTTTCCTTTTTCTATATTGAACCTTTGTAGAACCTTTTCAACATACTCTGTCTGAGATAACTTCAGTGTTCCTACACATGTTCTTGTTAATTCTCATCATGAGAATCTTTATGGTTGGTCCCAAGTCCTTAATTTCAAACTCACTTGATAATTATTTCTTCAAGTCCTTGTTTTCTTCGTATTTGCCCCTGTAGCAACATGTCATCTACAATCAAAATAAGCAAGATATAACAATTACTGAAATGTGGGAAGCAACATTGGTCTGCTTGACACTTCATGTACCACATACTGACCTAAGTTGTCAAACCTTCTGTATTACTATGTGGGGGCCTATTTCAAGCCATAAATGCTCTTATTCACTCCTCCAGATCTCCATGTAAAAAAAGTTGTTTTTATATTCATTTGCCCCGGATATAGATCTTCCTTTGCTACCAAACTCTTCACCACTGGGGAGAACATTTTTGTGTAATCCACTTTTTGCTTCTGCTGGAAACCCTTCACAAGTCTTGCCTTGTAGCACTTGGTACCATATGACTCTATTTCATCATGTAGACCTATTTATTGTGTAGTTATCTTTTGTCATATGGCAATACCATCAAATTTAAAGTCTAATTTGACTCCAAAGATTGCATTTCCTGATCCATTACACACTTTCACTCCCTTGAATCTTCAACTTGAGTGGCCTCCTCAAAGCACTCTGGTTCATCACTACTAATAAGTAACAAATAGTGCAATGAAGGAGAATACATGTATATTGGTCGTATCACCTTGCTAGAACTTTTGACTTTTGTAGCAGTTGACTAAAGAACTTTTAATGCTCCTTCTAGTAGACCGCTAATTTTTTCTCCATCCTCTTGATCATCAGTATCTTCTATCTCAACTTACCTGGACTCTTCATGAGTAGATCCCATTCTTGCATGTCTCCATTTTATTGAAAGTGACATTCATGCTCATGATGAATTTCTGATTTTGATAATCCCAATACTTATACCTGAACTTATCTGAGTCATATCTAATGAAAGTGCACTTGACAAATTTCGACTCAAGCTTGCTCCTGGAATCTGCATCAATATGCACATATGCAAAACACCAAAATACTCTTAAATGGAATTGATTTACCTTTTTTATCACTCCAAGCTTCTTTAGGTAATTCTTTCTCCAAAGGTACTAACGGACCACGATTAATTAGATAAACTCCAGTATTTATTGCTCAGCCTCTTGCTCCTAGCACGCTACATTATTATTTTGTTCATGCGCTCAGTCATACCATTCTGCGGTGGTGTTCTTGAGGTTGCGAACTCGTGTCTGACCCCCTTTTAGCACAGAAATTCTTAAACTTTTGATCACGATATTTGCCCCAATTATTTAATATGAGACACTTCAACTTCAAGTCTGCCTCATTTTTTACCATAGCCTTCCACATCTTAAAGATTTCAAAAACTTCATATTTTTTTTGCTTTAAGAAATAAACTTATATTTTTTTTTCTGTGATCATCAGTAAATGTAACAAAATAACGAAAATCTCCAATGGACTGAATTGGAGTATGTTCACATATATCAATATGCACTAACTCCTGTTTCTTTGATTTCATCTTTGGCTCACTCTTAGAGAAAAATGATTTCTTATGCTTGTCATATTACATGGTCTTCACACAAATTCAGATCAATTGATTTCAATCCCCAAATTTTATTTTTATAAATTAAGATCTCCATATCTTTCTCAACCATATGACCAAGCCTACGGTGTCACAGACTTGCATCCACTCTGGTTCCAGTCACATCAATGAAATCAGTCATTTCATTGATCAGGTAAATGTGCTTTCATAATTGCTCGAGCTATCCCCAATGCCCCTAGGTCACCTTCCACGAATCACCTATAAAGTAGTCATGAGTTGTGATTTTGTCAGCTAGCTCATAGAAATAGGATTTTTCTTCAGACTTGAAACATGCCTAGCTTCAATAAGCTTCTATAATGTTTCATTTGTCAACTTGATATCAACATTACTCTTTCCTAAGATAATGCAAGTCTTGTGATGTCTCGGATAAACCTTTCCTAGATCACTCTGAGTGTAATTTTTAAACACCTTTTTACGAAGGCAAACATTAAAAGATCTGAATTACTGTACAGCCTGAGCTTCAAATTTTACCAATCTGAAATGTGGAGAGAACTATTTTTACAGACCTTTCAAGCCCTTCACCTTCTTCATTAATGTCCTGCTGGATAAATTTATGCTGAAATAATCTCAATATTAAAGAAAGGTAAATTTACGTATTTACCACACAAATATTATGAATTTAAGTTTGATATTTACAATTATAACACATTGTTGCTACAAAATTATGCATCAGAAGATGCATTTGACTTTTAAAAAATTAAGAGAATTGGTGTTTTCTTATGTTAATTTAAATATTTCAGTGACATGTCTGTAAATCTTAAACTTTAGGTGCTAGATTTGTAAATACATAAATGGTATATATGCAATTCTCCCTAAAATAAATATATTTTGAGGCCCAGCCCCACGTAGTCACTTTTGGAGGCCCAACTATATCACCTAATGTTACAAGTAAAAAAAATTGAAAATTGTTACATTCTGAACATTTCTAAGTCAACCAAATTTGTCTCATTAAATTTGTATAACTTAGTTGTAACACTTCATCTACCTCTCTTACTGAATATTTCTACAACTGAATTAAGATTAAGATTATTTTAATGGAGTCCTAATTTTTTTTAAATTATTTGTTAATCAGCATATCATTTCAGTCAACATTTGGTTGAGTTCTGGTATCTGTTTAGAATTAGAAAGAAAGTTGAGGGGTTGTTGAAGAAAGAAAGCTCTGTTGGAAAGTGGTTGACATATTTTTATAGAGATGATGGTAAGGAGATATTTAAGATTAGGGTTGTTAATCAAGAGATTTAGTGGAGATTATGTTGGTTTTGTTAGATGAGATTAGGGGACTTTATGAGGAAGAGGAAGAAAGAGCCTAAGAACAATAGTTTTATTACTTCATAATCATTAAAAAAATGTATTTTTAATGGTTATGATTAAAAATAAATATGATGCATTTTGGGCCTTTTGATTTCAATAAAATTACGTAAAAAGTAATTTTTTTAAATGTTTAGAATGTTGGGACTAATTCGCTTTTAATGCTATTGAAATTAGTCGGATGTTGATAATTTCAAATACATTGAAAAAAAAAACAATATATAAAGGTGTTTGATATGTAAATAAATAAGAATTTGGTGGCATGTGTGTAAATGCCCCAAGAATTAAATAATTGCATAAATGAACCATATAGAAAGAGATGAAGTGGGTTACCATGAACAACCACATTAACATACCATAAGGATTAGAAGGCAAAGGATTTATGAAGATAGAATTGAGAAGCAATTGGATACGAGAAAACACGATTAGATAACACGAAAAATATTAAAAACTTAAAAGAAAAATTAAAGACAATATATCTTGATGATGTTGCCTACTGGCATTGAAATCGAGAAATAATTAGATTTCAAGGTGATAGAGATAATTTAACATCGAATGTTTGTCTGAAATTTATACACATAATTTGAAAGAGTGGTTTATGCGACCAGATTTCTAGGATCGTGACAAATTGCGAGCCAATGATGTTGATAACTACTGTATTCAACTTCAATGATCCATAAATTAGGGCTCAGAAACAAGAGATGGGAACACATATTTTGAGAGACTTACTTATTTCTTTCATTAGTTCTCAATATATGCAATTTAACACAACTTGGAAGTGTATTACTTTTATTTAAGACTCAATAACTACATATTAAGAACCTAATAATCCTACACAACCCAAATATTGATCACTTCATTTAATTATGAACCCACAATACTTATTTCAAATTCCTAACATATGCATATGATATAATGTGGAAAACTTATGAAGGTGCCCAATTGAACTATTTCACTACTATGACCTAACTTATAATATTAACATTCTCCACAGATAAACAAGATGTTCATAATATAATATAAGAGATTTAAACCATAAGATACATCTCCTTTCATGATAGTACGATAAATTTTGAGAGGTTAAAATTTATAAAATATTAAAAAGTTATTGATATCTTGCTTATCAAATATAAATGCAATATTCTCATGGCTTAATAAAGTTGGCTTCAAGGATATATTAAAATTTCCATAATAGAGTAAAAGGTTGTTGTAGAGATTTAGTTCATTTTAAATGAAAAAGCTTGCTTATGTTCAACATGAACAAAATGGTGTAAACTAACACCAAGAATGGTGCAAATCTAGGCATTTCACATTATAGTTATTATATTATATAATATGGTAACAACATATCACATACATCTCTTTTTGCAACAGTGATCGAAGATCTAGCCTAACCCTATCATTTGTCTCTAATGAGCACTTCCACATGCATTTATTAAAATCATCTTAAATGTACTTAAGAGACCACTATTTAAGCCTTATTTTTTATAAGAGAGAAAGCTTAGAGGAATTTTATATAATAATCATTATAATATTGTATATATTAATCATAATAATCTTATCACAACTCAACTAATCCAAGGCAATGTTATCTTAAAATCATCATAGCTATTATCATACAGCTAGAACAAGCATAGAAGATTTATAAATTACAAAGTTGAGCCCTCAGGAATGGCTCTTGATTGAGTGAGCCTTGAACATATATGTTTGTAAATAGGGTCATTACTTATTTAAAGTCTTTGAAAGAATCGGTGTGAATGAGGCATAAAAGGGTACCAAAAGACAAACTTACATCTTTTGAAGTTCATGAAGTGTGCAAGCTATAATAAATATAAAAAGCTGAAGCAATCAAATTTAAAAAACACAACAAAGCTCCACTTTTGTGCTAAAATTAATCCATAGCAAAGTTAATACTTAATTCCTTGTAATTAATCCCTTACAAGTAGGGAACTCGTACAATGTGTTGTACTCTGGAGCTATTTCGTTGAATTTAGCAGGAGTATATAGTGAACCAAATGTAAGGGTTTTGAAGTTTATTGTATTTGATTGAATAAAAAATAAATGCAAAATAACCAATTTTATGTAATATAAGTTCACCCAGACTGGAAAAATGTAGAAAGGAATGGTTTTAAATTTTTTTTCATTGGAACAAATCTCCACTCTTTTGCTCGTTTGCTCATTAAACACTCACCACTCGCCACTCGCTCTACGGTTGCTAGGTATGTTCTTTTAGATTCATCACCTATCTTGATAACTTTGGCATTCACTGGTTATTACATGGCTTTATAAGTTTGCTTTATAGGTTTGCTTTATAGATAATAATAATATTATTATAAAAAATATTAAATCATAAAAGCTTGCAATCAAACACGAAAAGTGACATGCAAAATTTTTAATAATTAACCCAATAACTTTGTATTCAAATAAATTATATTTAGTTACACATTGCTTGATGTTTCTCTAAGTTCTAAGACCCTTAGAAAAAATCCACTCATCAAAATTTATTGGAAGTGTAGGTTGTATATAATAATTAAAAAGACTCATGGTCATTTTTAGAAATTGTTCAACTTAAAAATATTATGCAATATAGTGCCTGCCTAAACTCTTTGCAACTTTCTACTTTTTCCAATCATATATAACTATAAGAAAATTGTAACAAACTTTCATCAAATGGAAGTCATATAATTATATAATTGAGATATTACAAATAAGAATAATTTTTCGTTTAATACATAATCAAGTTCTTGATTTTATTGTTCAAAATATTGAATTGGTATGACACTGAAATAATGTGAGGGCGTTACAATCATATTTCAAGATTCTGATTTAGATAAAGATCGCAAGTTTGACATTTGTAGTTGTATAGCGAAAAGCTCATGGATCAGGTTCTTGGTGTGAAGCTAAGCGACTCATGGAGTCGGTTAGACAACAAAACCATATGAATTTGATCAAGTAATTCAAGCTACAACTCGACTATATAGCTTGACTAGCTTGACAACTCTTCCAAAAGGTCAACTTCCCTAGAAAGCACAACTCTCTCCTTGACCGAATTTCTCAAACTTTCCATGAGATAATTTGCCTAGGAAAACCAGCCCACCCTATTGTCAAAGTTGGTGAACATGAGCATTTTCAAACGTGAAATGTGAGGAAAGCTTCAAAATGAACTATCAACAAAGCAAGACTTTACCATGATAATGTTAATAATAAAGCTTATGTTTGAAGATAGCATAAATGATAAATAAATCTCTTAGGAATTATGTACAATGAATTCCTTATTTAAAGCATATATGCAATCATCTCTCCCATCGAGATATTATCCTCTTTTTTTTCTAATGGCCTCATAGCTTTGTCTAGTTCGTATAAGTTCCGAGAAGGTCATCCATCAGGATTGCTCTCATATTAGCATGCAGAACTTTGGAGATTTTTTAACGAAACTCCAACAATTACACTAAAAGATACTTTGATATTTAAGAATTTGGCTTCTTTTTACTTTAGGTGATTCACAGTCCCTCTCACTTACGTAACTGACATCATCAGTGCTCTATACCCAAAATTATCAACCAAATAATAGAATCTTAGAGGTGGCCTTTACAAATTCAAGAGGTGACTTTGACCATTTCTTTTTTTTGTCCCCCATTGAGATCAAGAGGTGTCTCCCACGGTGTAGCACTTTGTTATGTAGGACACTCAGTTCCCATCTTCTGGCAAGAAAACAACATGGTGTTAATGGTGAGGTGGATCCACCACCTATTCCTAAGCAAGATATGTATACGCCACTAACAAAAGGAAGACAATAAAACACTCCAAAAAGCCTAACATGGATAATACAATCTCCAAAACACCCAAAATAAAACTAATATCTAAAAAAAATAGCAAAATGCATTAAAAAATAGTCTCATAATAGAAAGACCTCTAATTTTAAACAATGGAATATGGAAAAATAGAAAAGTAAATAATAGTGTGCATAAATCTATAAAGGGTCAAATTATAATATTTGGTTCTTAGAGGACCTTTATTTTATGTAGGTATTGTGAAAATCCCGCAAGCCGGATTGCGAAATGTTAAGTTTCATAGCTCTATTAAACCCTCCTACGTCACTCTCCTTGGCTATGAGAGTTTTTTTTCTTCTCTGGAAACACCCGATTCTCACAATGCTTTCCAAATAAGCACTAAGGAAATTTTTAAGGTTGCAGTTCATCACTCATATCTGGTCATTTATTTGTGGGTGCACGAAGAAATTGAATTGAATCTTAGTATTCAATTTATTCCATAAAGCCATCCAAAAATTGCTCAAAATTTTCTCATATATATCTGAAGTGAGGATATGTTGGATTTTTAGGTCACTAAGTGCTGGTAACATAGGAGGTAGGCTATAAATCAGACGATCATGAAATCCACATAATTGGGGTTGTCATTTGTATGGTATCAACTTTTTGAATTCATTACTTTCCAGCAAAACTTATGTTAGTCATGTTAGCATCCCTTTCATAAGCTTAGCTTAAATTACTAGAATGTCTTCTTCATGGACTACAAGCTTATACTCATCTTTGACATTTTCATTCTCTCTTATGTCAATATCCATTTTTTTCAGCTACTCCTTGTTCAGTGAACTATTTCATTCTCATATTGCACATTCTGATGTAATGTGTTCAAAACTGCTAATTATTGGCTTCAAAAAAACTACAAAAAATAGCTTATTGTTTGATGTCTACACCAATATTTTTTGAATTAATCAATCTGGGACAAAACTTGAAGCAATATTAGCCATCTTGCCTCTTATGAAAGCACTCTTATGGGTGGGTTTTAATTGGTTTAAGCTGAAAAAGTTGAATATAGTAGAATAGAGTTGATTTCGTTCAGTTTTTTAATGGTCATTTTGATTTTTAGTTTTTTCTTATTATTACGTTCTAAAATTTTTTTTTTTTGATTAAACCAAAAACTGAAATGAAATCTTTGCTCGTCTTAATAAATAAGTTTGATTTTATTTTATTTTGATTTTGGTTTTTGTATAATCAAAATCATTTTTTTTACCAAGCTGAATAAATTGAACTATGTCATGATTCGGTTTAGTTTAGGTCTACGTATGATTGGACTAGGGATGAATATAAAATATGCATATTATTTTTATGATATATTTATCTTTATTTATCTATGTTTATGGTTTTCATCATATTTGAGATTGTATATACAGTCTATATGTGGTTAGACAACTTATGGAGCAAAGAAGATGAAATAGATTCGAAACAGGCTGAACCATTGCCAAAGTGCCAATCTTGGGCGCCTATGTCTCCGGAATCAGAGCCACAGGCGTCTAGGCGCCAGTTTTAGCCGCCTAGACCCCCAGAAACAGAGAAACAATCGTTTAGTTGTTAGTTTTGGGTGTGTAGGCGCCTGTAGATGTTGAATTACCATTTAACATCTCAAATTATGTTGTTTATTGACACCCACATTATAGTTTTTTTCCATCAAGACACCAAAGAAATGCGTCATATAGTACAAAAACTACTGCTTCAATTATTTTATTCATTTCTTCCTTCGTGTATAAAAGAAGAGGAAAAATGAGAGAATGAGGATTTCTTTTTTCTTTTTCCCTATGCGGAGATAGAATTTTTCGTCTTTTTTCTCTTTGAAATCTTGTAACTCAGTGAATTGATTTAATGGAGATCAGAATTTAATATATATCCCAAAGATCACTTGAAAGACACTCACCCACATCTTTCTCTATCTTTCTCTATCATTCTTTCTATGTTGAAAGATTTTTTTACCAAATTATGTGGATAGAAAATCTAACTTCTCAAAAGGATTCACCAACATCACATTTTCTATCCTCAATCCAATCATAGCCNCGACGTATTAACCAAATTTTGACCATTTTAACCCTGTGAATTTGATTGAAAATTAAGAAAGATCATTTTTTTGGTATTAGCTATTTAAATTTATAAGATATAAAAATGAAACTTGAATTATGTAGATATAATTAACTTATTAGATAAATAAATTATTTGTATGAAAGTTAAATATATCACCCAATTCTTGCCTATTTACATATTTAATACCTAAATATGTACACAAATCTTCAGTTAAGAATATAATATTAGCCAAAATCAGATAAAAAAAATGCATCATGATATTTCGTAGAATTTTTTTTCCAAGAAAATATTACATCTTAAAACAAAAATAGAAACAGCTAAATACTCCAAAAATATTTTTTCAAATCATTTTTTACTTATATTTATATATTATCTATTTTAATTATTTCTTTCTCATTTTTTTTTGACATATAGNCGTATGAAAGTTAAATATATCACCCAATTGTTGCCTATTTACATATTTAATAACTAAATATTGCAATTTATATTTATACCCCACAAACTCTCCATATCATATCATATCAAAACTATCACAATATTTAACTTTTAAAAAGTAAAATATATCATTTCATGCATTAATATGACCGTATGTATTTACAAATTAAAGTTTAGATGTCAAATATCATGTACATAAATCTTCTGTTAAGAATAGAATATTAGCCAAAATCACATAAAAAATCGATCATGATATTTCGTAGAATTTTTTTCCAAGAAAATATTACATCTTAAAACAAAAATAGAAACAGCTAAATACTCCTATAAGAGATATGAAAACATATAGTCGCTACTTTAATACTTTTGTGGTTTGCAATTCACGGTAATTGTTAGTCTATTATGTGATTGTATGATCAGAGCATGTTGAAGTAGATCTGACGGTTCTGGATGGGACATTTGTCAGGATCAACTTCCGTGAATGCAAAGAACTACAAACGTTTGGAGAGAATTATTAAGCCGACCAAACTGAGAAAGATGACTGAATAAGTAGACAAACAGCTCACCATCTTAAGAGCAAGCAAAATAATGATTCGGTCATAGTAATAGTGGCCTTGATGATTATAGCAACCGTCCGACCGTAGAAATTCTCAAGTGCATTATCGATATCTCACAATATAACATATTTATTGTAAATATGAGAACAATAACACGTAAAAATGACTTTTGTAAAGCACGAGGGGTTTACTTATTCTTCTAACACTTCTCTTTACACATTCTTTCTCTCATTAAGTTCAAATCGTTGGGTGTGATTCAAGAATAAATATAAGTTCATCAGAGAGCCAAATCATTGTAGTCAACATTTCATATTAATAAAATATTTTTTTTAATTGAAACTCATTTCTTCCTATTCAAATTTCTCTACGCGTTGAGTGGAAAATTTGACTTTATGCTCTAATTAGTTGTGAATTGCCATATACATCNACATATAGTCGCTACTTTAATACTTTTGTGGTTTGCAATTCACTGTAATTGTTAGTCTATTATGTGAGTGTATGATCAGAGCATGTTGAAGTAGATCTAACGGCTCTGGATGGGACATTTGTCCGGATCAACTTTGCGTGAATGCAAAGAACTACAATCGTGATGGAGCGAATTATTAAGCCGACCAAACTGAGAAAGTTGACTGAATAAGTAGACAAACAGCTCACCATCTTAAGAGCAAGCAAAATAATGATTCGACAAGAAATGATTCGGTCATAGTAACAGTGGCATTGATGATTGTAGCAACCGTCCGACAATAGAAATTCTCAAATGCATTATCGATATCTCACAATATAACTTATTATAAATATGAGAACAATAACACGTAAAAATGACTTCTGTAAAGCACGACGGGTTTACTTATTCTTCTAAGACTTGTCTTTACACGATTGTTTCTCTCATTAAGTTCAATTTGTTGAGTGTGATTCAAAATAAAATTTAATTGGAACTCATTTCTTCCTAATCAAATTTCTCTACGCGTTGAGTGGAAAATTTGACTTTATGCTCTAATTAGTTGTGAATTGCCATATACATCTATTTATTCCAAAATTATTGAGTATTAAAAATTAGTAACATTACTTTTAAAATTATAGTAAATAAAATTATTTATTAAACAAGGAATGTAAAAAAAAAATCAAAAAAAAATTAAAAGATAATTCATGATTCAATGAATAAAATTATAATATTGCAATAATGATATGCAATATGAAATATGATATAGTTGTGGCACTATAATATATAAATAATTTCTTTATGGCCTTTCAGACCACATTAATGCATCCACATTGCATAGCATCATTGTTACATATATATATATATATATATATATATATATATAATTTGGTCAGAGGTTATGATACATGTATATTAAAAAATGTTATATTGACATTTAAAATTGAACAACATATGCTTTTGAAGGATTGAATATAAACCACCCAAGAGAANATAAAAAAAATAAAAAAAATTAAAAGATAATTCATTATTGAATAAAATTATAATATTGCAATAATGATATGCAATATGAAATATGATATAGTTGTGGCACTAGAATACATATATAATTTCTTTATGGCCTTTCAGACCACATTAATGTATCCACATTGCATAGCATCATTGTTATATATATATATAATTTAGTCAGAGGTTATGATACATTTATATTCAGAAATGTTATATTGACATTTAAAATTGAACAACATATGCTTTTGAAGGATTGAATATAAACCACCCAAGAGAAATAAATATATCTAAAATCACCAATAGGGTGCCAATTCAGCTTCGCAGGTTGGGTGCATGTCCGATGTGAAATTGACCCAAACCTCACCCAAAAAATTAAACAAGTCGGTATATTTAAACAATCAACGCAGAATTTTTCAAGTCAGATTCAAGTTGAGTTAGATTGTGCTACAATTTTTGACACCCTAATGGCCAAAACTACCCTGTTAATGTTTAGAAAATACCCCTAAATGCTTCTTATTTATGATGATGATGGTATATGAGTTATGACAGTGCAAAGCATTCAAACAAGGACTAATTGATATTTAAATCCCTCTTCATATCAATATGATCATATTTAGCTTCAAATAAGGTTAAATCTGACCCATTTTTTCATGACAATATGTTCAATGAGTCATTATTGAACTTATTGATAATCTTTCAATCTAACAATCAAATTAAAAATATATTATAGTTAATGGTTATTGACATCAATTATGCCAATTAACGTTCCCAAAAAATTTTTAAAATTTATAATGCTGTCCCATTTAAAAAAAAATCAGCTTTCACCATCCTGTAAAAATATTAAAACTTGGTATTGTTGCTGCTTAAAACTGTTCAATCTTTTATATCAAAATTCAAACTTATTAAATTAAATATTTAATTCTGTTTAATCCTTAAAAAATGATGGGATTTGNAGGTTGGGTGCATGTCCGATGTCAAATTGACCCAAACCTCACCCAAAAAACAATCAAAGCAGAATTTTTCAAGTCAGATTCAAGTTGAGTTAGATTTTGAGACAATTTTTGACACCCTAATGGCCAAAACTAACCTGTAAATGTTTAGAAAATACCCCTAAATGTTTCTTATTTATGATGATGATGGTATATGAGTTATGACAGTGCAAAGCATTCAAATAAGGACTAATTGATATTTTAATCCCTCTTCATATCAATATGATCATATTTAGCTTCAAATAAGGCTAAATCTGACCCATTTTTTCTTAACAATATGTTCAATGAGTAATTATTGAGCTTATTGATAATCTTTCAATCTAACAATCAAATTAAAATTATATTATAGTTAATGGTTATTGACATCAATTACGCCAACTAATGTTCCCAAAAGATTTTAAAATTTATAATGCAGTCCCATTTAAAAAAAAAATCACCTTTCAAATAAATTTTAATAATCATCCTGTAAAAATATTAAAACTTGGTATTGTTGCTGCTTAAAACTGTTCAATCATTTATATCAAAATTCAAACTTATTAAATTAAATATTTAATTCTGTTTAATCCTTAAAAAATGATGGGATTTGTTAAATCATGAAATCATTAACAAATTAAACCAAAACTTTTAACTTCAAAATCTTAAATTTCTTAATTAAAATATTAAATTATAGAATGTTAATTTTATAAATAGTAAATTTTCAAGAATTATAACTGTAATTAACCCTTCAAATATTGCATAGAATTAAGTGTTTAACCAAATCTAGTTGAATAAAAACCTCTCTTTTTTCTCAAGTGATATGCATTGTAGAACACTAGAACTCACCTCATCTTCGTTCAAAAAGAATCCATTAAATCCCACTGAAACTGACCACAAATTAAGAGAAAATTAGAATTTTATCCATTTAAATNATTTAACTAAATGTAGTTGGATAAAAACCTCTTTTTTTTCAAGTGATATGCATTGTAGAACTCATCTCATCTTCGTTCAAAAAGAATCCATTAAATCCCACTGAAACTGACCACAAGTTTAAGAGAAAATTAGAATTTTATCCATTTAAATGTGCATCACTGTAAAATATTATTTACATTCTATATACGTTGCAGTCCACAATATTACAAAAACAATAAAACATTGCAAAAAAAACAATCTTCCAAGAAAACATTAAAACAAAGAAAGGTATATAATTTGACATAACACTCAATGGCATATGAACCATTTAAAAAAGAGAAGAAGAAAAAAAAGAAACTTCAGCTCAATCACCATCAAACGAAGACTGATTAAAACTAAAACTAAAAACGAAACCGTTATCAACCCCAAATCCATCACAAAAACCAAAAAGATCATAACTTTTACAACAACAGTTATTAATATTCATCTACGTAGAACAATCCCTTCAACCATCCAACCAAACAAATCGTTAATCCTTCATAGTTTTCACAGAAAAAAAGGTTAGCAAAGAAAGAGGAAGAAGAAGAAGGCAAAGGAAACTTCTTTTTGTTCTTCCAGTCTGCTAAACTCCTCACTGAAAATTTGTACCTGGAGTGTAGATTGAGAGGTCCGGCCACCCNAAAATTGACCCAAACCTGAGATGATTTTCGAGATAGCAGGTCAAACTAAACCTCACCCAAAAATATTAAACAAGTCAGTATATTTAACTCAAAACAACCAAAGCAGAATCTTTCAAGTCAGATTCAAGTTAAGTTAGACTGTGAGACAATTATTGACACCCTAATGGCCAAAACTACCCTGTTAATGTTTAGAAAATACCCCTAAATGTTTCTTATTTATGATGATTATGGTATGAGTTATGACGGTGCAAAGCATTCAAATAAGGACTAATTGATATTTTAATCACTCTTCATATCAATATGTATATATTTAGCTTCGAATAAGGTTAAATTCTAGCACTCAAATTTAAAATATATTATGCAGTCCCATTTAAATAAAATCACCTTTCAAATAAATTTTAAAATCATCATTTACAATATTAAAACTTGGTATTGTTGTTGCTTAAAACTGTTCAATCATTTATATCAAAATTCAAATTTATTAAATTAAATATTTAATTCCGTTTAATCCTCAAAATGATAGGATTTGTTAAATCATGAAATTATTAACAAATTAAACCAAAACTTTTAACTTTAAAACCTTAAATTTCTGTTGACAGTGCTTGAATCAAAATCTAAATAAGAATTGCATAGCACTTATTATTAAAGACTAGCACAGATGTCAATTTTTTAAACTGAACATAATGCACTTTGCATATGCCAAAATCAAATTATTCAGAAGGGTGGTTTTATAATAAATTTAGATATTTGATTGTGAGAAATAGAGGATGAAATAGGACGTTAATTGTAGAACTCATCTCATCTTTGTTAAAAAAGAATCCATTAAATCCCACTGAAACTGACCACAAATTAAGAGAAAATTAGAATTTTATCCATTTAAATGTGCAGCACTGTAAAATATTATTTACATTCTATATACGTTGCAGTCCACAATATTACAAAAACAATAAAACATTGCAAAAAAACAATCTTCCAAGAAAACCTTAAAACAAAGAAAGGTATATAATTTGACATAACACTCAATGTCATATGAACCATTTAAAAAAGAGAAGGAAAAAAAGAAGAAACTTTAGCTCAATCACCATCAAACCAAGACTAATTAAAACTAAAATTAAAAACGAAACCGTTATCAACCCCAAATCCATCACAAAAACGAAAAAGATCATAACTTTTACAACAACAGTTATTAATATTCATCTACGCAGCACAATCCCTTCAACCATCCAACCAAACAAATCGTTAATCCTTCATAGTTTTCACAGAAAAAAAGGTTAGCAAAGAAAGAGGAAGAAGAAGAAGGCAAAGGAAACTTCTTTCTGTTCTTCCAGTCTGCTAAACTCCTCACTGAAAATTTGTACCTGGAGTGTAGATTGAGAGGTCCGGCCACCCGCCGGCCCAGCCGCTCGTATCCGTTGGCAAGCTGAGAAAACTTTCCGGCATCGTGGGCGGCGCCGCCGCGCTATCATTTCCGCTACTTTCAGCTGAGCTCTGCACCTCTGTCTCCATTATCGGGTGGTTCACACCCCTCAAAACAGGTATTGAATCCAGCGATTGGTAACATTCAAAAAAATTCCCAAATTGCGCGGTGGAAGACAACAGAGAGCTGAAGCTTCCAGTCATGTCGAGCATCTTGTGATCGTTGCTTTCAATCGGTGGAAAGATAGAAGTAAAAAGCTCGGAGTTTTTAACCTCGCCGGCGGAGGAGGAAGGCGAGGGGCGCTTAGAATTGATTCCGCCGGAAGCAGATGCGGCGGCGGAAGCGGTGGAGGCGGAGGGACGCTTGGAGTTCTTCCGCGTGCCGCCACCCACCGGTNCGAAACACTTTTATTTATAAAATTAGCACTTTTTCTACTTTTATTTTTTCAAGTTTTTCGTCAGTACTAAAATTCATAATAAATCTCGAAAGAATGATATTGATGTTAGTTTTGTAATAAGAATGTTTCAAGTGTCATGCATGTAATTATTGCCGAAAATAACAGTGATTGAAAAAAATATTTGTTGAAAAAGAAAAAAAAAATGCTGGGTAAAGCATCACCTTGAAAAAATTAACACTGGTATTTTATAATTATTTGCAGTATTATTTGAGAAATTTGAGATCAAGTTCAACTAATTGTATTACTTAGTTTAAGGATTTCTAGAGCCACATTCGTTAAGAAATGAGAAGAGGAAAATATGAGGAGCGTTGGACAAAAAGAGAATGTGGGCTATAAATGCCTTTAAATAATAAGCACAAAGAGAATTGTTTGAGTGTTAATAAAAGAAATGCATTCATTACAAATCCTCTGATAAATTATTTTTATTTGTCCATAAATATTAAAATATTGAATATTACATCATTCGTAACTTTAGAAACAGTCATTTTCTCGTGCTCGTTTTCTCGTGAAAGTAAGAGAGATATCCTTGATAGGATTACAATTAATTAGCATTTGAGTGTCTTGATGATGTTAGAATTAAGTGATCATATAATCGTTGGATTTGTGTCATGGAGATGTTTGATCTGACCATAAGCTCTGCAATTTGTTTGAGCTTCAAATTTGTCACTGAAAGCTTCCAAAAATGTCTTATTGTCTTGATTTGGGCTTTGTTTAACTTGGACCGGACTAGCTTTGATTGCATTGTGTTTGTCTGGTCTAGTCGGTTAGTTTGATTGTAATTTTGCTAAAAATCATAGTTCTAGACGATTTTTAATTTGAGACTAAGTGTTTATGTCACAAAATGTCTCAATATTCATATCATGCCTCGATATTTGTAACAAATAATGAAATTTTATTGATGAATGTACATAAAAAATGTGTTAACGCTGATCCTCAGGAGATCTCATGGTGTAGAATTAAAAAGTAGAATAAAGATCTTGAGGCCCACTTTTCAAATAGAGTAAAGTTGTGTGAGCATAGCTAACTTTACGAAAGTTGACCGAGCCATGAGATGGGCCAAAGTCAACAGGAGAATGTAAGAACAAGTCATTCAGTCAGAAATAAAATAAAAGAAAATTCAGAGAAATGAGTAAAGAAAAAATCTAGTTCCCGAGCATCTCCAACCATCTTTGAGATGCCCAGAGGCTCCTCATCAGGAGCCAAGGATAAACTATCAGGTTGTACTAGCCGGCTTATCCATACCGACTAAGCTCGGTTTGCCTAGCAGATAGATCTAAACAGACCAAACTGATATTGTAGACTCCAAGCCAATTAAGCTTCGCTGGTCGAGCAATTAAACAACCCGAAGATAAGCTCATATACACATAATATCATAAACATCTCAATACATATCCATTTAAAGTATGAGCAAAAATATAACATCACAATATTATATCTTCCCCTCAATAAATATGATAATCATTTTATACATAAGAAACGATATACTATTATTCACTATTCTCATTTTTCTCTCCCTATGTTTTTGATATTCAAGTTCTATCCATTAAATGTTATTCAAGAACAAATCAGCATCCTGTATAACTCAAATAAAAGATTGCTGAAGTTTCACAATCTATCAATAAAAACATAATAAGTTTTTCCGTTTTGTTGCCATCAAATCAAACTTAGATTTTGTATGAAANGATGAGCATATATTCGTCAATAATGGGGGTGGGAGATGGATTGTGAGGATCGAGGATGTGGAAGGAAGAATATATAGGTCGGCTTTTAGGATTTCACGAGAAAATTAAGTTGGCCGCTAGTATTCTGAGATTAGTAATGCTCTGTAATAAAGCCTGCCCTGTTTCGTTTTGTTTGTTGCTAGCTAGGCTTCTCATTTTCCAAGACGAATCGATTCGATGGAGAAGCGGGCCCGTAAGACAATTACATTTCTAACGCTGTAAACATTTTTATTTATAAAATTAGCACTTTTTCTAATGTTTTTTTTTAAAGTTCTTCGTCAGTACTAAAATTCATAATAAATCTCAAAAGAATGATATTGATGTTAGTTTTGTAATAAGAATGTTTCAAGTGTCATGCATGTAATTATCTCAGAAAATAACAGTGATTGAAAAAAATATTTGTTGAAAAAGAAAAAAATGCTGGGTAAAGCATCACCTTGAAAAAATTAACACAGATATTTTATTCTTATTTGCAGTATTATTTGAGAAATTTAAGATCAAGTTCAACTAATTGTATCACTTAGTTTAAAGATTTCTAGAGCCACATTGGTTAAGAAATGAGAAGAGGAAAATATGAGGAGCGTTGGACAGAAAGAGAATGTGGGCTATAAATGCCTTTAAATAATAAGCACAAAGAGAATTGTTTTAGTGTTAATAAAAGAAATGCATTGATTACAAATCCTCCAATAAATTATTTTTATTTATTTATAAATAATTAAAATATTGAATATTACATCATTCATAACTTTAAAAAAGAGTCATTTTCTCGGGAAAGTAAGAGAGATATTTTTGATAGGACTATAATTAATTTACATTTGAGTGTTTTGATGATGTTAAGACACTCAGTTAGAAATAAGATAAAGGAAGATTCAGATAACTAAGTCAAGAGAAAATCTGGTTCTCTAGTATCTTCAAACCATCCTTGAGATGCCCCAGAGACTCCTCATCAGGAGTCAATGATAGACTGTTAGGTCGTACTAGCAAGTTTATCCATACCAATCAAGCTCAGACGACCGAGTCGATCTATATCGACCAAGCTCGGTTTGCCTAGCAGATATATCTCAACCTTCCAAGTTGATCTTGTTGATTCCAAGCCAATTAAGCTTCGTTGGTCGAGCCATTAACCAACCTGAAGATAAGCTCATATATATATATATATATACAAATCCATTTAAGTATAAGCTAAGATATAGCAGCAGAGTATTATATATTCTCCTCAATAAATATGATAGTCATTTTATAAATTAGAAACCGCATATTATTATTCATTATTATTCAATACTTTCATTTTTCTCTCCCCATTCCTTTCTTATTCAAGTTCTATCCATTAAATATTATTCAAAAACAAATCAGCATCCTGTACAACTCAAATAAAAGATTGCTGAGGTTTCAATCCATCAATAAAAACATAATAAGTTTTTCTGTTTTTTGGCCATCAAATCAAACTTAGATTTTGTATGAAAGGGGAAGAGATTTTTTTTAGCCAAACGATTCTCCCAGATGTTGAGATATTTCCCCCACTAGTACTTGGAAAGGAACAACACAGGCATTAAAATTCAGGATTTTGGCCAGCAGCTTCTCTTCTTGGGTAGATCGGCAGAGACTTATCTCACCACTTGAATGCGGTCGGACCCACGGAATGTGCGACTGACTCCGGTTCGGTCCACAAATCCGGTCTGTACAACCCATACAATGGATTTTGTATGTTTTGTATTGAAAATTATGTTAACAACATTGAATTTATTTTTTGGATAATATAATACAGTTTTTTTTAATACTGCTTTTATTTAAAAAAAAAATTAATATTTTTATACCTGAATATTTTAACGCATTTTTTTTAGATAGTTTTTATAAATAAAATTTATCAAAAAAAATTATATTTGAAAATAAAAAAAAATATGAATTGTTATGCTCGTAAGAGACGTCTACACTGCTGAACATTTAAAATTATAAAGATTTAATTTATCCTTATTGTATGTAATGTTTAAGAGAAATAAAGATTAGGCTATCATGATTAATTAATATAATTAGGGCTGCAACTCAACTTGAAATCAACCGATTTTCTTGAATAACCCCTCAGTAATAGAGTGTGATTAGGTAAGGTGATAGAGAGATTAACAGTAAATTATTTTTTATTAATGATTTATTACTTCTCTATTTGTATAGGAATGATTATTGTGTGTGTGTGTGTCTATATACACTGATTGAAACTAGTGGCTAGGTCAAATTGAGTAGGTAGTTGGAATGAATGAAGCTGGTTGGATTGAACGGAGCTGGTGCCTGAGGTAAAATTTAAGATTTTAAAGTTAAAAGTTTTGGTCATATAGTTGTGCAACTTTGTAATTCTATCTTCTATAATTTAGTGGAAGAATAAACATGCGTACTCAACATTCATAGTGAATTATTTCAACTTGGCTAGACCCCGTGGTTTTTCCTCTTTTTAAGGGTTTTCCAGGTAAAAATTCGAGGTGTCTCATCTTGTTTACGGTCAGAATCGGAAATCGCATGCATCTCTGCATGCGGTTTATGTACACAATAATTTTTCTAATTAATTCTTATGTGTGTGTATCTAAGAGCTAAATTTTTATTTTTGCACTTATAACATTTTAAAATTAAATTTTTTTGTGGCATTTACTTTCATAGCACACAATTTTTACATCTCACACCTAAATTTTTATATTTACACGCAAACCTTTTCAGTTTTAATATCACAAAAAAAAAAACATTTTTATTATTTTTTAAAAATAAAAGATACATTTTCATGAGTAAATTTAAAGCACTAAAATTTTATTGATGTAAATTGTAAACTTTAGGTTTGAGATATGTAAATGGATATGAATTGCGTGGTAATTATGAAGTTCTAATTAAATTATGAATGAAAATGTATATGTAATTTTTTATTTTTGTGTATATTTAATTTTTTAAAGGTGAGGGATAGTAATATTTTAATGTGTTATCATATATTTGAATGTTATGTATCTAAATATGAAAGTTTAATATTTCTAAAATAGATATAATCACTTCAGTGTTCAATTTATAAATGTTGCATCATGGTAAATTCGTGATGATAGAGTGATATATTAAACTACAGTAGTGTACAACAATCCTACAATGGTACCCAAACGACGATATAAAAGTGGTCTTGCATCAATGACAATGGTTGCCTGACGACGATGGTTCGATGATGACGATGGTGGGATTGGGCAACGATTTCTCAAGGATGGTGATGGCCTGACGACAGTGGTACAACGACTACTACGATCATATAAAGCTGATCCAACAGCATTGAAGGTGGTGACCAGGTGACGATAACATTCAGACGATTGTGGTATGGCGGCTGTGATAGTGGTGGTCAATGGTGATGTTTATTGGAGCTCCCTCTGTCTTTTCCTCTATGTTCAACCCTTTTTCATGAAGAGAATGAGTATATGTTTATAGATTTTATAAATGACATCTCCATAATTTTCATAAATCCAAACCACTCAATGGGATTATCCACAGTGATCGTTTTGTTCTGTTTGGGGCATGTTGTGCGTTTCAGGATAAACAGCTTATCCTGAAATGCGGCTCGCAGGTAGACTGCGGGTGTGGACATGCGGCTTGTGTTTAGTGTAAAAAACTCAAACGCGGCAAACAACGATTTCAAAAACGCGCAAATCAAACCGTTCGATGGCTTTTTTAAAAAGACCGTCGCACTTATAAGCTGCCCCAAACATGCCCTATGTCATTTTGAACTTATTGAATTCTTCTCTTTGATACTCTGTTCAACTATAAATTTATCGGATTTGTATACCCTTTTATACTTCAAATTATATATCCATTACATGTTTAAGCTCCGAAGAGACAAATTAAGCCTATCAATACATAAAATAATAAGTGGCATAATGCAAAACTTCCGCTGCTGAGGTGGAACTGCGCTGTTGCGTGCGGAACAAGCGAGCTCCCAGGACCACGACACAGAATCCCCGCCGGCCCTTCTCTACGGCGGCAGATGCGGGCCCCACTCGAACTGCATCCTGCCGGACACGCGTCATCCTGCCGCGCATTGGCGTAATGAAGCAGCAAGAACAGAATAACCTGCGGAGCAGCGGAACAGGTTCACGCACGAAGCGAGGCTCGAACGGAAGACGACGGTGGGGCTCCCGCGGGCAAAGGGCCGTCAGGTCAAGTCCCATCTTGTCCGCCTCGCGTGCGGCCTCGGGCAGGAGCGCGTGCGGGCTTCGGTCTGCCCGAAGACCGTCGGGCAGGAGATAGAAATTGACTACAGTGGCAGAAACGCGCAGCGCCGCGAATCATCGTCCCGCATGGATTTCCGTGGACCGTTGGGTGCTTCGAGCAGCGGACAGCATAAAGGACGGGTAGAACGGTGACACGTCTGCAGTCATCAAGCGGTGTTGCATGTGAAGCGCACGTGAGTGGCGTCCTTATTGGTGTGAAGGGGTAGGTGAAGTAAACGCATTGGTAGTGTGGAAGAAGCTATGGGCTTAGGCCGCTTAGGCCTGCTGTGGATGAGAAGACGAGGGGGCACACAGGAGGAAAGCGTGCGCATGAATAGAAGTTATTATTATTATTATTATTTGATCAATTAAATAATTTAATAAAATAAATTTTAAAATAATTATCATTGATTGAAAAGAATATTCACATTCATTAACTTAATTCTTTTGTATTTATAAATCTAGCGCTAACATTTCAAATTTTATATAAATTTCATTTGATAACCAATGTTTCGTGCCATTTACCCCCCAAACTCATGTTGCAAATTATCTAACAAAGTTGTATGAATACATATTTTTATATTCAATTAATTTTTAATATAATATGTATATATTTTTCTCTTATTATTTATTAAAGAAATCACGAAATATAATATATAAGAATTAAATTTAACTTTATGAACTTCAAGGTAACTGTAGAAAAATTTGTGCGATATTTGGAACAACTTCAAAGGCAACTTTGAATCCTGCTGAAATTGTGACAAAGAAGCTTATTACTTCATACAGAACGCCAAAAGTGTCAGATTTACATTCAAAGCTTAAAAAGAAGTTTCATTGATGATTATAATTTTTATTTTAGATCAAGTCAACTGAATAATTATTCTAATCATGTGATAACATTGAATATCGATTTGTTCTTGAATCACACTCAATGAAAAGAGCATGAAAGGAGAGAGAATATGTGACAATGATTCAACGATTATCGGTCCCATATTTCAATAATCTAAAAAAAACATTTTTTACATTCATGCTCCCTTTAGTTATAGGGAGCTAAAATTATTGTGAAATGATATTTGTACTCTAGATTCTCTTTGGTATGCCGAGTTTTGATCTTCTTATTTTAAGTCGGTTGACTTTTTTTGTCAGTCAGCATCCAATCGTCCGGCCTCTGAATCAGTCGGTCTTTAATATATCAGCTTGATTGATCACCCTCTTAAATAGTATCTGATCGGTTTGCACTCAATTGATTCACCAATCTCTGATCGGCATCTCGTTTGGTCGGTCATCACTATCCTTACTTCGGGTGCCCACGCAGTGCTTGAGATTCATCTTTCCACAAATGCCTTGTTTCAAACCATCAGATTCATAAAAGATTCGATCAAATGTATTATTATTGCACATATAAGAGCTTCAAAATAATAACAACAAAGGTATAGTGCATTTATGTTCGAAATGTTACTTCTCTGCAATGTGATTGTGGCCGAGTAGTTGGTAGTTAAAACTCAAAAACCACTATTTTCATTGCGTTACATTTGGATTCATTTTTTACGCTATTGACTTATTGTAAAAGATATCACAATGTTGGTTTCTTTTTGTGAATCTTATGCAGACATATTGTCTGATAATTTTGGTATAATCATGGTAAAATCATGATAATTTTGGTATAATTTGTCTTTTGTGAATTATACCCCCAGAATTAGAGTCGAGTGAAGGAGACAAGAAAGAGAGACTAGAATAAGTTTGTAAATTTTGGAGGGAGAATCACGAGAGGTTAAATTTATTTACTCTTATTTTTGCATCGTACTTATAAATGCTTGTTTTGTACAATTACATAAAGAAGAGAACAATTATGGAAATTGTTTTTGATGTCGTTAAGACTGTAATTAATTGAATAGATTTTATGTTATAATTGCCTTACAATTTGAATATCAACATTGACGGTAATTGGACGATCATACTAAGGTGATCGACCGAGTAACGTCAGTGCGCTATGAAGTACGCGTTGGTTGGTGGAGGTGTTCGGGCATCTTGCTTGGCATCTTTTAGCACGATTGACTGATCTGTCAGTTGTGAGGCGTACTTTTGGTTTGGATGCGGAGTCAATCAATTGACTGTGATTGGTTGGCTTTTTTCGTTAAGTGTGTTGTGACTCATTTTCCGTTCGGCTCAAGTCTTACGGGGCTCGTGTCTCTTTTGCCTGATTGGTTCGTCGTCATGGTCGAATCTTTCAATCTTGCAAAATATTAGGCTGATCTTGTCACAACCTATGCGGGGTATCAAACGAAACTCACTGTCGAAATGCTTTACACCTCACTTTTGGCAGGATTTGCCGCTACCGAACAAGGAACCATCTTCAAAGCATGAACCTATCCTGGGTTTAGAGACGGCTACATGCTCGGACTTAAGACGTTGGTTGATTGTTTACGTCGAAAGGTAGCTCTTTCATCTTAATCATTTGTTCTCTTTGAGATTCATGCTATTATTTTTTTATGTATACTGATGCGGCACCAATAAATTTTCATCATCCATCACTAATCTCGAGACATTACACAAATCTCGAGGCAACTTTTTGAACAAGAAACATTCAAACTTTAATTAAGAGTCATTCATAGCTCTGATTTCAGCAAACTTATAGTCAAACTGACCGGCTTAATCAAAACAGACCCAATGATATAAAAATTATTCTAATCCGAGTTAGATCAAGCCCGGATCAAATCATTAAACCACTCTGGGAGGATTTCCAGAGGCATTTGAAATGTCAAACAGATCTCGAATCTAGCGAGTTTATAGTTGAATCGAGTGTATCGACAAGACGAATCCGACGAGCCCAAGATTGCTCAATCTGACATCGTTAAGGCACTTACATATCCATCAAACGCCATCCTATCAAGGGAAGCTCTCGGACTGTCTGATTAAAATGGTTCATTTTTATACATTAACTACATCCATAACAATATAAATAGAGCCCCACCCCTCACATGAGGGGAAGGGGAGGAGAGAGAACTTGAGACATTGGGAAATAGCTCAAGTCCAACATCATCCCTGCCATCGTCGACCTTCGTCGACCACCACTGATTTCTGTCGACTACTACTGACTAGACGCCGTCAGTCGATGTTGTAACTTGGAAAGCTAGTAACTTTTTCCCGTCCGTGGGACAATGGATCTGTGTAATCATCAACCTATATTGGATTTTTATAACTAGGCCAAGCCCCGTAGTTTTTTTTCCTTTACAGGTTTTCCACGTAAAAACTTTTGATGTCATCACTATTTATTTCTTTTTCATCTGTGTGTGTGTGTGTTAAATTCTCGTACAACACTAAGACAATAATCTGTTACTCTACCTCCACAGATTTTCCAACACGCATCAGTTTGACGTCGTCTGTGGGAAACAAAGTACCATTCAACACTGTCTTAAGCTCTAAGACGTCGAACCCCTACTTCATTTCTCGAATCATCCAATTCACAAAGGATTCTTCTTTGCATGTTGAAGATCATCTCCAAAACATTCTTCAATGTGAGGGGCAACCTTCATTATAATTTCGAAAGGTTGTTCACGTCAACATCCCAGACACGATTGTAGTGAGGTTGTCTTCTCGCATCCTATTCAGACACAAAGTATGTTATAACTTCTTTCAGGCTTGGGGCAACCTTTACTGCAATCTCGAAATGTCGTCCACGTCAACGTCCAGGCACGATTGTAGTAGGGTTGTCTTCTCACATATTATTTAGACATAAAGTATTTCACAATTTCTTCCAGGCAGGTAGGCAACCTTCACTGTAGCCTTGAAATGTCGTTTCTGTTATCCTCTTGGGCACGATTATGGTAGGGATGTCATCTTATATTTCATTCAGATTACAAGTCTTTGAGAATCTCTCCTAGAATGTAGGGTTAATCTTGACTACAAATAACGCTTCCTCAGTGTCCCCTCATCAAGCTTGTAAAACAATTTTCTCGTATGGAAATACCCCTGCTAGTGGAGCAAAAGATTCAAAATCAGCAACTAACAATTTGACAATCATTTTTCTTGAGCATGACTACAATCATATTTCCAAGAAAATATACGGTCCAATGCGATCTACACCCCAGTCTCGAGAAACACAGAGCATCTCTGACACCTAATGTTGGGATTAATCGATCCCAGGGGGACTTGATTCGACCTTTTCCATTACAGATTACAATCGTTAAGCAAAAGCTTCGACATACATCCTTGGATAGGCCAAAAATCCTTGGTGGATTTCCTTCGACCTTTTCTTTTACAGGCTATAGTCATCAAGCAAAAGCTTCGACATGCAGTTTTGGATATGTCAAAAATCCTTGGTGGATTTCCTTCAACCTCTTTCATAACAGGTTACGATCTTCAAACAAAAGCTTTGATAAAAAATCTAGGATATGTTAACCATCCTCAGTGGATTTCATACGACCATGTTCATTACGGGTTAATATTGTCAAGCTTCACCGGTTATACAACTCAGAATTGCTCTTGCATCCTCAATGAATTCTCATTTCAACCATGCCCCTGGAAGTTAAGCCCGTAAGGCAAGACTCGATAAGAAGCTACCATGTCACTGGAAAACAAGCCTAAGAAGTAAATTTCGAGGGGAAGCTAGCAGTGGACAGGGTCATCACTAGAAAGACTCCAACGGAGTAAGTGATTGACAGGGTATTCACTAAAGGCATCAGTTCACTTCAAGCTCCTATAAGACATAAGCATGAGAGGGCAAAACATCAGCGGGCACGCGTTTAAAAGGTACGCATTTCTCTATTTTACAAAAGTATGTGTACTAACTTTAATTACAGAATTTTACACGATTAAGACGCCACAACAATAGTGGAAGCTACAAAAAAATATATTCTCATGATGATTAAAAAGGCTACAAATACCGACATATATTTTTACAAGGGCTACAACAAATCAACTCATCTTAGAGCAGAGTCGGCATTGCCTTCCCAAAATTCCAATACTTCTGATGATCATTAGGGGGTCTCTAGATATTGCCACCACATAAGCAAAAAAAAAAAAACTCTCAAAGAGCGGTGAAAAAACTACAACATGTCTTCATCACCTCCGAAATACACCGCAATGAGAAAGAAGATCATGTTGTTTGTCTGCTAAGCAAAACGAGGACGACTTTCCTCTTTATAGCAACTGTTCGTCGCAGCTCAACACCGCAACTTTTTACCACAGCTCTGCACCGCAACTCTGCTCTGCAACTCTTCACTGATACACAAGATGACTTTCTTCTTCTTGGGAAATCATGATCTCGGATGATGGTCTTAAACTCAACGCGTCGTAGCAACGCTTCGTCCCGACGCATCGCCGCAACACGTCGCATTGAAGCACCACCGCAACACGTCGCTATGAAGCACAACCAAAACTCCTCGTGTTGTCATAACGCCCTGACACGAAGCACTACCGCAACGCGTCACCGCAACTCATGTTCGGTACACGTTGCTGCAGCACATCATCACAACGCGTCGCTATGACACATCGTAAAAGCGCATAATCGCGACACTCTATCGCAACACGTCGCCGCAACACACCGTTGCAACACGTCGTCGCAGCGCCCAGCCGCAACGCTTCGTCACGACACACCCTCGCAACTCTTCTCATCAACTCTCCGCCGTAACTCATCGTGTCGTCGCGACGCCCCGACGCACCGCCACGACGCGTTATTGCCGCACAAAGCTGCCAAGCTTCGCCGTGACGCACCGCCGCGACCCCTCGCTCCACTACAACACTTCATCGTGACGCATCACTCCACCACAACGCTTCGTCGCGATGCTCAGCCGCAACTCATCGCTGCGATGCACTGTCGTTACTCGTCGGGTCACCGCGCTGCCCCGCTGCAACGCGTCACCCTAACACATCACTGCAACGCCTCATCGCCGCACAAAGCCGAAACGCACCTCCGCGATGCCTCGCTCCACCGTAACGCATCGTCGCAACGCCCCGCCGCTTCTCGTCGCTACGCTGCATTGCCAAAACTCATCGTGTCGCCCCGACACACTGCCGCAACGCGTCGTCAAAGTACACAGCCGAAACGCTTCGCCGCGACACATAGTTCCCCCGCAACACGTCGCTGCGACGCTTCGCCGCAACGCATCACGCCGCACCGCGATGCTCTACCGCAACACGTTGCTCCACCGCAACGCGTTGCAGCACCGCGACGCTTCGCCACGACACTCCGCCGCAACTCGTAGCGCCGCGGCGTCACGCCGCCTCAATGCACCGCTGTGATGCACCGTCACGACACACCGCATCAACTCTACCCCCTCTCCTTTAGCTCTATTTATAGGCCCGAAAAGTGATGGAGTATTAAATGCTTATTAATAAAAAAGATAGAAATATGGCTTTTTCACTTCCATTTCGCTTCCGTTTCTCATCCTTTGGCATTCTCACATTTATTTAGGCGTAAAACACATTTATTTGAGTTACGTTTTTTGACACATTTATTTTATTAACGCACGTTTCTGGACGCTTTTCTGGCCTATAAATAGAGCTATATATATTATATGTATTGAAGGCATTATATATATATA
>JXCR01082964.1:56766-84742 GCA_002079205.1 Phalaenopsis hybrid cultivar
CATCCTGTAAAAATATTAAAACTTGGTATTGTTGCTGCTTAAAACTGTTCAATCATTTATATCAAAATTCAAACTTATTAAATTAAATATTTAATTCTGTTTAATCCTTAAAAAATGATCGGATTTGTTAAATCATGAAATCATTAACAAATTAAACCAAAACTTTTAACTTCAAAATCTTAAATTTCTTAATTAAAATATTAAATTATAGAATGATAATTTTATAAATAGTAAATTTTCAAGAATTATAACTGTAATTAACCCTTCAAATATTGCATAGAATTAAGTGTTTAACCAAATCTAGTTGAATAAAAACCTCTCTTTTTTCTCAAGTGATATGCATTGTAGAACACTAGAACTCACCTCATCTTCGTTCAAAAAGAATCCATTAAATCCCACTGAAACTGACCACAAATTAAGAGAAAATTAGAATTTTATCCATTTAAATGTGCAGCACTGTAAAATATTATTTACATTCTATATACGTTGCAGTCCACAATATTACAAAAACAATAAAACATTGCAAAAAAACAATCTTCCAAGAAAACCTTAAAACAAAGAAAGGTATATAATTTGACATAACACTCAATGGCATATGAACCATTTAAAAAAGAGAAGAAAAAAAAGAAACTTCAGCTCAATCACCATCAAACGAAGACTAATTAAAACTAAAACTAAAAGCGAAACCGTTATCAACCCCAAATCCATCACAAAAACCAAAAAGATCATAACTTTTACAACAACAGTTATTAATATTCATCTACGTAGAACAATCCCTTCAACCATCCAACCAAACAAATCGTTAATCCTTCATAGTTTTCACAGAAAAAAAGGTTAGCAAAGAAAGAGGAAGAAGAAGAAGGCAAAGGAAACTTCTTTTTGTTCTTCCAGTCTGCTAAACTCCTCACTGAAAATTTGTACCTGGAGTGTAGATTGAGAGGTCCGGCCACCCGCCGGACCAGCCGCTCGTATCCGTCGGCAAGCTGAGAAAACTTTCCGGCATCGTGGGCGGCGCCGCCGCGCTATCATTCCCGCTACTTTCAGCTGAGCTCTGCACCTCCGTCTCCATTATCGGGCGGTTCACACCCCTCAAAACAGGCAATGAATCCAGCGATTGGTAACATTCAAAATAATTCCCAAATTGCGCGGTGGAAGACAACAGAGAGCTGAAGCTTCCCGTCATGTCGAGCATCTTGTGATCGTTGCTGTCTATTGGGGGAAAGATAGAAGTAAAAAACTCGGAGTTTTTAACCTCGACGGCGGACGAGGAAGGCGAGGGGCGCTTAGAATTGATTCCGCCTGAAGCAGATGAGGCGGCGGCAGCGGTGGAGGCGGAGGTACGCTTGGAGTTCTTCCGCGTGCCGCCGCCCACCGGTACGTTACGCAAGGTGCCGCCTTTAGTCCAGTATCGCCGGCAATCTTTGCAGAAGTGACGCGGCTGAGAGAGATTGTAGTTGTTATAGTAGCAGAACTTGGTGTTGGTCGATTCGCAGCGGGGGCACTGCAAGTTCTGCTCCGGCTCCGCGAACGGCGGCTTCGTCGCCATGAACGCCGTCGTCGTCCCTTGCATCTTTTCAAAACAGATCAAAGATGTGAACTTTCCCGTTAATTCAAGCTCTGGAATGAATTTGGGGTCTTGCAGATGAGTTGGAACATAAGATTGGGGGTGTTTTATGGAACGCGGAGAAGCGTGTTTGCATCTCTCTCCTCGTCTCCGTTAGAGGTCGTCGGGTCAATTAGGGTCAGCTTCCTGTTTGGTGAGGAGAGGAAGNTTAGATGAGTTGGAAGATAAGATTGGGGGTGTTTTATGGAACGCGGAGAAGCGTGTTTGCTTCCCTCTCCTCGTCTCTGTTAGAGGTCGTCGGGTCAATTAGGGTCAGCTTCCTGTTTGGTGAGGAGAGGAAGGTGGAAAGGGTTGGCTGAGCTAATTCAGAACGCAATCGAAATGAGGAGCATATATTCGTCAATAATGGGGGTGGGAGATGGATTGTGAGGTTCGAGGATGTGGAAGCAAGAATATATAGGTCGGCTTTTAGGATTTCACGAGAAAATTAAGTTGGCCGCTAGTATTCTGAGATTAGTAATGCTCTGTAATAAAGCCTGCCCTGTTTCGTTTTGTTTGTTGCTAGCTAGGCTTCTCATTTTCCAAGACGAATCGATTCGATGGAGAAGCGGGCCCGTAAGACAATTACATTTCTAACGATGGAAACATTTTTATTTATAAAATTAGCACTTTTTCTAATGTTTTTTTTTTCCAAGTTTTTCGTCAGATACTAAAATTCATAATAAATCTCGAAAGAATGATATTGATGTTAGTTTTGTAATAAAAATGTTTCAAGTGTCATGCATGTAATTATTGCCGAAAATAACAGTGATTGAAAAAAATATTTGTTGAAAAAGAAGCATCACCTTGAGAAAATTAACACTGATATTTTATTATTATTTGCAGTATTATTTGAGAAATTTGAGATCAAGTTCAACTAATAGTATTACTTAGTTTAAAGATTTCTAGAGCCACATTCGTTAAGAAATGAGAAGAGGAAAATATGAGCGTTGGACAAAAAGAGAATGTGCTATAAATGCCTTTAAATAATAAGCACAAAGAGAATTGTTTGTGTTAATAAAAGAAATGCATTCATTACAAATCCTTCAATAAATTATCTTTATTTAACCATAAATAATTAAAATATTAAATTGAATATTACATCATTCATAACTTTAAAAGTGAGTCATCTTCTCCTAAAGTAAAAGAGATATACTCCATATGATTGCAATTAATGAACATTTGAGTGTCTTGATGATGTTAGAATTGAGTGATCTTGGGATCGTTGGATTTGTGTCATCAAGATGTTTGATCTGACCATAAGCTCTGCAATTTATTTAAGCTTCAAATTTGACATTGAAAGCTTCCAAAAATGTCTTATTGTCTTGGTCTTGGTTTTATTTGACTTGATCAGACTAGCCTTGACAACGTTGTGTTTGTTACGTTGAGTCGGTTAGCTTGATTGTCAGTTTGCCAAAAATTGTAGTTCTAGATCATTTTTAAATTGAGTTTGAGTGTTTCTGAAACAAAATGTCTCAACATTCATATCATGCCTCAATATTTGTGATAAAAAATGAAATATTTGTTAATGAATGTACATAACAAAAGTGTCAACGCTGATCTTCAGGAGATCTTATTGTGCAGAATTAAAAAGTAGAACAAAGATCTTGAGGCCCACTTTTCAAACAGAGTAAAGTTGTGTGAGCAAAGCTAACTTTACGAAAGTTAACCGAGCCATGAGATGAGCCAAAGTCAACAGGAGAATGTAAGAACGAGTCATTCAGTCAGAAATAAAACAAAGGATGATTCGGAGAACTGAGTAAAGATAAGATCTAGTTCCCGAGCATCTCTAACCATCTTTGAGTAAAGATAGACTGTCAGGTTGTACTAGCCGGCTTATCCATACTGACCAAGCTCGGTTTGCCTAGCAGATAGATCTAAACATACCAAACTAACATTGTAGACTCCAAGCCAATTAAGCTTCGCTGGTCGAGCAATTAAACAACCCGAAGATAAGCTCATATATACATAATATCATAAACATCTCAATACAAATCCATTTAAAGTATGAGCAAAATTTTAACATCACAATATTATATCTTCCCCTCAATAAATATGATAATCAATTTATACATAAGCAAGGATATACTATTATTCACTATTCTCATTTTTCTCTCCCTATCTTTTTGATATTCAAGTTCTATCCATTAAATGTTATTCAAGAACAAATCAGCATCCTGTATAACTCAAATAAAAGATTGCTGAAGTTTCACAATCTATCAATAAAAACATAATAAGTTTTTCCGTTTTGTTGCCATCAAATCAAACTTAGATTTTGTATGAAATGGGAAGAGATTTTTTTTAGCCAAACGATTCTCCCAGANCGAAGTTTCAATCTATCAATAAAAACATAATAAGTTTTTGTGTTTTTTTGCCATCAAATCAAACTTAGATTTTGTATGAAATGGGAAGAGATTTTTTTTAGCCAAACGATTCTCCCAGATGTGAGATATTTCCCCCACCAGTACTTGGAAAGGAACAACACAGGCATTAAAATTCAGGATTTTGGCCAGCAGCTTCTCTTCTTGGGTAGATCGGCACAGACTTATCTCACCACTTGAATGCGGTCGGACCCACGGAATGTGTGACTGACTCCGGTTCGGTCCACAAATCCGGTCTGTACAACCCATACAATGGATTTTGTATGTTTTGTATTGAAAATTATGTTAACAACATTGAATTTATTTTTTGGATAATATAATACAGTTTTTTTTAATACTGCTTTTATTTAAAAAAAAAATTAATATTTTTATACCTGAATATTTTAACGCATTTTTTTTAGATAGTTTTTATAAATAAAATTTATCAAAAAAAATTATATTTGAAAATAAAAAAAAATATGAATTGTTATGCTCGTAAGAGACGTCTACACTGCTGAACATTTAAAATTATAAAGATTTAATTTATCCTTATTGTATGTAATGTTTAAGAGAAATAAAGATTAGGCTATCATGATTAATTAATATAATTAGGGCTGCAACTCAACTTGAAATCAACCGATTTTCTTGAATAACCCCNCGACTGACTCCGGTTCGGTCCACAACTCCGGTCTGTACAACCTATACAATGGATTTTGCATGTTTTGTATTGAAAATTATGTATTTTGATATAAATTCAATCTTATTCAATCAATTTTTTTGGATAGTATAATACAGTTTTTTTAATAATGTTTTTTATTTTTAAAAAAATTAATATTTTTATACCTGAATATTTTAATTTATCCAAAAAAATTTATATTTGAAAATAAAAAAAAATATATGAATTGTTATGCTCGTTAGAGACGTCTACACTGCTGAACATTTAAAATTATAAGGATTTAATTTATCCTTATTGAATGTAATGTTTAAGAGAAATAAAAATTAGGTAAAATAAGAGCGTAAACAACTTAGAGCTGTCATGATTAATTAATATAATTAGGGCTGCAACTCTACTTGAAATCAACCGATTTTCTTGAATAACCCCAGAGTAATAGAGTGTAATTAGGTAAAGTGATAGAGAGATTAACAGTAAATTATTTTTTATTAATGATTTGTTACTTCTCTATTTATAAAAGAATGATTATTGTGTGTGTGTGTGTGTCTATATACACTCATTGAAACTAGTGGCTAGGTCGAATTGAGTTGGTGGTCGGAGTGAATGAAGCTGGTTGGGTTGAATGGAGCTGGCCTGGCGCCTGAGGTAAAATTTAAGATTTTAAAGTTAAGAGTTTTGGTTATATAGTTATGCAACTTTGCGATTCTATCTTCCATAATTTAGTAGAACAATGAACATGTGTACTCAACATTCATAGTGAATTATTTCAACTTGGCTAGGCTCAGTAGTTTTTCCCCTTTTCAAGAGTTTTTCAGGTAAAAGTTTGAGGTGTCTCATCTTGTTTATTTCTTTTATGTTATCTATGTGTGTTGAATTCTCGTGCAACGCTAAGACGATAATCAATTACTCTACGCAGTGAATTTTCTGGCCGCATCAAGTATTATAAATTAGAAAAAAAAAATCAATTATTTGATTATAGGAAATAAGATATATGTTTAAATATTTTTGTTATTATTTAAATTCAAAAATTCTATAATATTTTAAATATAGATATTATTTTTTAATGGGTTCACCAATAGTCGAGGGGATGCTATGTATCTCCGAATAAAGAAATTCTAACAGTCATACTTAATTTGCAAACATACCCCACAATTCTTAGAAAAATTATTGCATACACACATCGCGTGCAGAGATGCATGTGGTGTCTGATCCTGGCCGCAGATCACGGTGATCTATGGTTACGATGCAATCAATTTTTTTTTGAAAAAGAAAAAATTTAAAGTGGGGCCCACCGAAATACAGCATAACCGTAGATCACCGTGATCTACGGTCAAGATCAGACACCGCATGCATCTCTGCATGCGGTGTATGTACACAATAATTTTTCCAATTAATTCTTATTTGTGCGATGCATGCGGTGTATGTACACAATAATTTTTCCAATTAATTCTTATTTGTGCGTGTATTTAATAGCTAAATTTTTATATTTGTATTTATAACACTATAAATTTAAAGCTCTAAAATTCTATTGTGCGTGTATATTTTCATGAGTAAATTTAAAGCACTAAAATTCTATTGATGTAAATTGTAAACATTAGGTTTTAGATATGTAANTAATTTTTTTGGATATTATAATACAGTTTTTTTAATAATGTTTTTTATTTTAAAAAAAATTAATATTTTTATACCTGAATATTTTAATTTATCCAAAAAAAATTATATTTGAAAAAAAAAATATATGAATTGTTATGCTCGTTAGAGACGCTTACACTGCTGAACATTTAAAATTATAAGGATTTAATTTATCCTTATTGAAAGTAATGTTTAAGAGAAATAAAAATTAGGTAAAATAAGGGCGTAAACAACTTAGAGCTATCATGATTAATTAATATAATTAGGGCTGCAACTCAACTTGAAATCAACCGATTTTCTTGAATAACCCGTGAGTAATAGAGTGTAATTAGGTAAAGTGATAGAGAGATTAACAGTAAATTATTTTTTATTAATGATTTGTTACTTCTCTGTTTATAGAAGAATGATTATTGTGTGTGTGTGTGTCTATATACACTCATTGACACTAGTGGCTAGGTCGAATTGAGTAGGTGGTCGGAGTGAATGAAGCTGGTTGGGTTGAACGGAGCTGGTGCCTGAGGTAAAATTTAAGATTTTAAAGTTAAAGTTTTGGTTATATTGTTATGCAGTTTTGTGATTCTATTTTTCATAATTTAGTGGAAGAATGAACATGTGTACTCAACATTCATAGTGAATTATTTCAACTTGGCTAAGTCCTGTGATTTTTCCCCGTTTTAAGGGTTTTCCAGGTAAAAATTCGAAGTGTCTCATCTTGTTTACTTCTTTTATGTTATCTATGTATGTTGAATTCTCGTGCAACGCAAAAACGATAATCAATTACTCTACCGGAGTGAATTTTATGGCACGCATCAAGTATTATAAATTAGAAAAAAAAATCAATTATTTGATTATAGGAAATAAGATACATGTTTAATATTTTTGTTATTATTTAAATTCATAAATTCTATAATATTTTAAATATAGATATTGTTATTAAAGGGCTCATCAATACTATGTATCTCCAAATATAGAAATTCTAACAGCCATATTTAATTTGCAAACATACCCACAATTCTTAGAAAATTTATTCCATACATACATCGCATGCAGAGATGTATGCGGTGTCTGATCCCGATCGCAGATCACGACGATCTACAATCAAGATGCAACCAAATTTTTTTTAGAAAAAAAATTTAAAGTAGGACCCACCGAAATACATTATGACCGTAGATCACCGTGATCTACGGTTAGGATCAGACACCGCATGCATCTCGGCATGCGGTATGCATCTCTGCATGCGGTGTATGCACACAATAATTTTTCCAATTAATTCTTATGTGTGTGTATCTAATAGCTAAATTTTTATATTTGCATTTATAACATTTTAAAATTAATTTTTTTTTGGCATTTACCTTCATAGCACACAATTTTTACATCTCACACCTAAATTTTTATATTTACACGCATACCTTTTTTAGTTTTAATATCACAAAAAAAAAAAACATTTTTATTATTTTTAAAAAATAAAAGATACTTTTTCATGAGTAAATTTAAAGCACTAAAATTCTATTGATGTAAATTGTAAACATTAGGTTTTAGATATGTAAATGCATATGAATTGCATGGTAATTATGAAGTTTCTAATTAATTTATTAATGAAAATGTATATGTAACTTTTTATTTTTTTTGTATATTTAATTTTTTAAAGGTGAGGGATAGTAATATTTTAATGTGTTATCATATATTTGAATGTTCTCTANATTTTTGTATATTTAATTTCTTAAAGGTGAGGGATATTAATATTTTAATGTGTTATCATATATTTGAATGTTCTCTATCTAAATATAAAAGTTTAATATTTCAAAAAATAGATATAATCACTTGAGTGTTCAATTTAGAAATGTTGTATCACGGTAAATTCGTGATGGTAGAGTGATATATTAAACTTCCAGTATTGTATAACAATCCGACAATGGTAGCCTGACGACGATAAAAGTGGTCTTGCAGCAATGACAATGGTGGCCTGATGACGATGGTTCGATGACGACGACGGTGGGATTGGGCAACAATTTCTCAAGGATAGTGATGCCCTAACGACAGTGGTGCGACGACTACTACGATCATATGAAGCTGATCCAGCAGCATTGAAGGTGGTGACCAGGTGACGATAACATTCAGAAGATTGTGATATGGCGGCTCTGAAAGTGGTGGTCAATGGTGATATTTCTTGGAGCTCCCTCAATCTTTTCCTCTATGTTCAACCCCTCTTCATGAAGAGATTGAATTTTAAAGATTTTATGAATGACATCTCCATAATTTTCATAAATCCAAATCACTCAATGGGATCATCCACAGTGATAATTTTGTTCAGGTGTTGTTTCGTGATGTGTCTTGATGTCATAATTAAGAGTTTGTTTGAGGTTGCTTGTGCATTTCAGGATAAACAGCTTATCCTGAAATGCGGCCCGCAGATCGACAGTGGGGGTTGACCTACGACTTGTGTTTAGTATAAAAAATTCAAATGTGGCAAACAAAGTTTTCAAAAACGTGCAAACCAAACAATTTGACGGAATTTTTGAAAAAGCCGCCGCACTTATAAGCTGCCCCAAATGTGCCCTAAGTGATTTTGAACTTCTTGAATTCTTCTCCTTGATAGTCTTTGTTCAACTATAAATTTTTCGAATTTGTAGACCGTTTTAACTCTGAAGAGACAAATTAAGCCTATCAATACATAAAATAATAAGTGGCATAATGCAAAACTTCCGCNCAGTGTTCAATTTAGAAATGTTGCGTCACGGTAAATTCGTGATGGTAGAGTGATATATTAAACTTCCAGTATTGTGCAACAATCCGACAATGGTAGCCTGACGACGATATAAAAGTGGTCTTGCAGCAATGACAATGGTGGTCTGAGGACGATGGTTCGATGACGACGACGGTGGGATTGGGCAACGATTTCTCAAGGATGGTGATGGCCTAACGACAATAGTACGACGACTACTACGATCATATGAAGCTGATCTAGCAGCATTGAAGGTGGTGACCGGGTGACGATAACATTCAGACGATTGTGATATGGCGGCTGTGATAGTGGTGGTCAATGGTGATATTTCTTGGAGCTCAGATTTTATGAATGACATCTCCATAATTTTCATAAATCCAAATCACTCAATGGGATCATCCACAGTGATCATTTTGTTCAGGTGTTGTTTCGTGATGTGTCTTGATGTCATAATTAAGAGTTTGTTTGGGGTTGCTTGTGCGTTTCAGGATAAACAGCTTATCCTGAAATGCGGCCCGAAGATCGACAGTGGGGGTTGACCTACGGCTTGTGTTTAGTGTAAAAAATTCAAATGCGGCAAACAAAGTTTTCAAAAACGTGCAAACCAAATAATTTGACAGAATTTTTGAAAAGGCCGCCGCACTTATAAGCTGCCCCAAATGCGTCCTAAGTGATTTTGAACTTCTTGAATTCTTCTCCTTGATAGTCTTTGTTCAACTATAAGTTTATCAAATTTGTAGACCGTTTTATACTTCAAATTATATATCTATTACATATTTTAACTCTGAAGAGACAAATTAAGCCTATCAATACATAAAATAATAAGTGGCATAATGCAAAACTTCCGCTGCTGAGGTGGAACTGCGCTGTTGCGTGCGGAACAAGCGAGCTCCCAGGACCACGACACAGAATCCCCGCCGGCCCTTCTCTACGGCGGCAGATGCGGGCCCCACTCAAACTGCATCCTGCCGGACACGCGTCATCCTGCCGCGCATTGGCGTAATGAAGCAGCAAGAACAGAATAACCTGCGGAGCAGCGGAACAGGTTCACGCACGAAGCGAGGCTCGAACGGAAGACGACGGTGGGGCTCCCGCGGGCAAAGGGCCGTCAGGTCAAGTCCCATCTTGTCCGCCTCGCGTGCGGCCTCGGGCAGGAGCGCGTGCGGGCTTCTGTCTGCCCGAAGACCGTCGGGCAGGAGATAGAAATTGACTACAGTGGCAGAAACGCGCAGCGCCGCGAATCATCGTCGCGCATGGATTACCGTGAACCGGTGGGGGGGCTTTGAGCAGCGGACAGCGTAAAAGACGGGTAGAACGGTGACACGTCGGTAATCGTCAAGCGGTGTTGCATGTGAAGCGCACGTGAGTGGCGTCCTTATTGGAGTGAAGGGTTTGGTGAAGTAAACGCATTGGTAGTGAGGGAGAATCCATGGACTTAGGCCTGCTGTGGATGAGAAGACGAGGGGCCACACAGGAGGAAAGCGTGCGCATGAATAGAAGTTATTATTATTATTATTATTATTATTTGATCAATTAAATAATTTAATAAAGTAAATTATAAAATAATTATTATTGATTGAAAAGAATATTCACATACATGAACTTAATTCTTTTGTATTTATAAATCTAACGCTAACATTTCAATTTTTATATAAATTTCATTTGATAACCAATGTTTCGTGCTATTTACCCCCAAGCTCATGTTGCAAATTATCTAAAAAAGTTGTATGAATACATATTTTTATATTCAATTAATTTTTAATATAATATGTACATATTTTTCTCTTATTATTTATTAAAGAAATCACAAAATATAATATATAAGAATTAAATTTAACTTTATGAACTTCAAGGTAAGTGTAGAAAAATTTGCGGGACATTTGGATCAACTTCATAGACGACTTTGAACCCTGCTGAAATTGCGACAAAGAAGCTTACTACTTCATACCCAAAGCCAAAATGTTGGATTTACATTCAAAGCTTAAAAAGCACTTTCATCGATGATCATAATTTTGATTTTAGATCAAGTCAACTGAATAATTAACTTAATCAGGTGATACGTTGAATCTTGATTTGTCCGTGAATCAAATTCAAGGAAAAGAGCATGAAAGGAGAGAGAAAATGTGACAGTGATTCAACGAATCATCAGTCCCATATTTCAATAATAAAAAAATATATATTTTTTTTTCATTCATGCTCCCTTTAGTTATAGGGAGCTAAAATTATTGTGAAATGATATTTGTACTCTAGATCCTCTTTGGTCGGCCTCCAATCGTCCGGCCTTTGAGTCAGTCGGAGTTTAATATATCAGCCTAATTGATCACCCTCTTAAACAGTCTCTGATCGGTTTGCTCTTAATTGATTGACCGATCTTTGATCGGCATCTCGTTTGGTCGGTCTTTGATTGAGCAACCACTATCCTTACTTTGGGTGCCCACGCAGTGCTTGGCATTCATCTTTTCACAAATGCTTTGTTTCAAATCATAAGATTCAAAAAAGATTTGATCAAATGTATTATCATTGTACAGATAAGAGCTTCAAAATAATAACAACAAAGGTATAGTGCATTTATGTTCGAACTGTTACTTCTCAGCAATGTGATTGTGGTCGAGTAGTTGGGAGTTAAAACTCAAAAANTTTGATTGAAAAGAATATTCACATACATGAACTTAATTTTTTTGTATTTATAAATCTAACGCTAACATTTCAATTTTTATATAAATTTCGTTTGATAACCAATGTTTCGTGCTATTTACCCCCAAACTCATGTTGCAAATTATCTAAAAGAGTTGTATGAATACATATTTTTATATTCAATTAATTTTTAATATAATATCTATATATTTTTCTCTTATTATTTATTAAAGAAATCACAAAATATAATATATAAGAATTAAATTTAACTTTATGAACTTCAAGGTAAGTGTAGAAAAATTTGCGACAAAGAAGCTTACTACTTCATACCAAAAGCCAAAAATGTTAGATTTACATTCAAAGCTTAAAAAGCAATTTCATTGATGATCATAATTTTGATTTTAGATCAAGTCAACGGAATAATTATCCTAATCATGTGATAACATTGAATATTGATTTGTCCGTGAATCACACTCAATGAAAAGATCATGAAAGGAGAGAGAATATGTGATAGTGATTCAACGAATTATCTGTCCCATATTTCAATAATCTAAAAAAAAAAAACATTTTTTACATTCATGCTCCATTTAGTTATAGAGAGCTAAAATTATTGTGAAATGATACTTGTACTCTATATTCTTTTTGATTGACGGAGTTTTGATCTTCTTATTTTAAGTCGGTCGACTTTTAATTGTTTGATCTTTGGCAACTTGTCTTCTTGTCAGTCGACTCTTAATTGATTGACCGATCTCTGATCGACATCTCGTTTGGTCGGTCTTTGATTGAGCGACCGCTATCCTTACTTTAGGTGCCCACACAGTACTTGAGATTCATCTTTTCACAAATGCCTTGTTTCAAACCATCAGATTCATAAAAGATTCGATCAAATGTATTATTATTGTACATATAATAGCTTCAAAATAATAACAACAAAGATACAGGGCATTTATGTTCGAACTGTTACTTCTCAGCAATGTGATTGTGGTCGAGTAGTTGGGAGTTAAAACTCAAAAAACACTATTTTCATTACGTTACATTCGGATTCATTTTTTACGCTATTGACTTATTCTAAAATATATCACAATGTTAATTTCTTTTTGTGAATCTTATGCAGACATGCTGTCTTTTGGTAGAATCATGGTAAAATCATCCTAAGATGTTTTTTTTCTTCTTCTTTTGCCATGCTTTCTTTACCACTCTTTGTGTAAAATATGTTTCCCTTATATTCCTTTTCTTCAGTGGTTGGGATAACTTTCTCTATTTGGTGCTTCAGATTACCTTCATAGTTCTATTTGAGAAACTATTTTTTGTTTGTCTTCTGTATATTTATGTAGCAGCAAGTTATTTTCTTTTTATTCTTTAAACCATAACTTGTTAAAGTTTGGTGGTTGTAAGAAAATCGCTCTCTGATTTTTTAGAAAAATATATATTTATGTTGGGTCATAATTTGTCTTTTGTGAATTATACCCCGAGAATTAGAGTCGAGTGAAGGAGACAAGAAAGAGAGACTATAATAAGTTTGTAAATTTTGGAGGGAGAATCAGGGGAGGTAAAATTTATTTATTCGTATTTTTGCATCGTACTTATAAATGCATATTTTGTACAATTACATGAAGAAGATAATAATTATGGAAATTATTTTTGATGTCGTTAAGACTGTATTTAATTGAATAGATTTTATGTTATAATTGCCNGAGTGGTTGGGATAACTTTCTCTATTTGGTGCTTCAGATTACCTTCATAGTTCTATTTTGGAAACTATTTTTTGTTTGTCTTCTATATATTTATGTAGCAGGAAGTTGTTTTTTTTTTTTTGTTCTTTAAACCATAACTTGTTAAAGTTTGGTGGTCGTAAGAAAATCGCTATTTGATTTTTTTAGAAAAGTATATATTTATGTTGGATCATAATTTGTCTTTTGTGAATTATACCCCGAGAATTAGAGTCAAGTGAAGGAGATAAGAAAGAGAGACTATAATAAGCTTGTAAATTTTGGAGGGAGAATCGAGGAGAGGTAAAATTTATTTATTCGTATTTTTGCATCGTACTTATAAATGCTTATTTTGTACAATTACATAAAGAAGAGAATAATTATGGAAATTATTTTTGATGTCGTTAAGACTGTATTTAATTGAATAGATTTTATGTTATAATTGCCTTACAATTTGAAAAACAACATTGGCGGTAATTGACCGATCATACTAAGGTGACCGACCGAGTAACGTCGGTGCGCTCTGAAGTACACATTGGTTGGTGGAGGTGTTCGAGCGTATGGTGATCTTGCTCGGCGTCTTTTAGCACGATCGACCGATCAGTCAGTGGTGAGGCGGACTTTTGGTTTGGATGCAGAGTCGTTCAATTGAATGTGATTGGTTGGCTTTTTCCGTTAAGTGAACTTCGACTCATTTTTCGTTCGGCTCAAGTCTTATGGGGCTCGTGTCTCTTTTGCTTGGTTGGTTCGTCGTCATTGTCGGATCTTTCAATCTTGCAAAATATTAGGCCGATCTTGTCACAGCCTATGCGGGGTATCAAACGAAACTCACTGTCGAAATGATTTACACCTCACTTTCGACAGGTTTTGCCGCTACCGAACAAGGAACCATCTTCAAAGCATGAACCTATCCTGGGTTTAGAGACGACTACATGCTCGGACTTTAGTCGTTGGTTGATTGTTTACTTTGAAATGAAGCTCTTTCATCTTAATCATTTGTTCTCTTTGAATTCGTGCTATTATTTTTTATGTATATTGATACAACACCAATAAATTTTCATCATCCATCACGAATCTCGAGACATGACATGAATTTCAAGGCAATTTTTTGAACAAGAAACATTCAAACTTTAATTAAGAGTCATCCGGAGCTCCGATTTCAGCAAACTTATAGTCAAACTCACCGGCTCAATGAAACAGACCCAATGATATAAAAATTAGTCTAATCTGAGTCGGATCAAGCCCGGATCAAATCGTTAAACCACTCTGGGAAGATTTCCAGAGGCATTTGAAAGGGCAAACAAATGTCAAATCTAACAAGTTCATTGTTGAATCGAGTGTCTCGACAAGACGAATCCAACGAGCTCAAGATTGCTCAATTTTGACATTGTTAAGACACTTAAATGATCATCAAATGCCATTCCATCGAGGGAAGCTCTCCGGACCGTCCATTCAAAATGGTTCATATTCATGCATTAACTGCACCCAAAACACTATAAATAGAGCTCAATCCCTCACATGAGGGTCTTTGCTTGAGAGAAAACTTGAGGCTATGAGAAAGAGCTCAAGTTCAACATCATCCTTGCCATCGTCAACCTTCGTCGACCACCACCGATCGTCGGCGACCACCGTCGACCTCTGTCGACCACTGTCGGCCACCGTCCATTACTCCCGACCTCCGCCGACCACCGCCGACCGTCCTCGACTATGGTCAACCACCGCTGACATCCGTCGACCACCATCGATCGTCGACGAGCACCGCAGACCTCCGTCGACCACCACCGACCATTATCGACCACCGTCGATCACCGCTGACCGTCATCCACTGTTGATCATCGTTGACCACTGTTGACAGGACACCGTCAGACAACGGTGTAATNCATTACTCCCGACCTCCGCCGACCACCGCCGACCGTCATCGACTATGGTCAACCACTGCTGACATCCGTCAACCACCATCGATCGTCGACGAGCACCGCAGACCTCCGTCGACCACCACCGACCATCATCGACCACCGTCGATTACCGCTGACCGTCATCCACTGTTGATCATCGTTGACCACTGTTGACAGGACACCGTCAGACAACGGTGTAATATGAAAATCTAGTAACACTTTTCTGGCTGTGGGACAAGGGGTCTCTGTAATCATCAACATATAGTTGATTTTTATAACTGAGTCAGATACAGTGGTTTTTTCCCTTTACGGGTTTTCCACATAAGAGCTTATGGTGTCATCACTAATTGTTTCACTTTTATCGTATAATAACCTATATTGATATATATATATATNGGTTTTAACATTGCTTTGAGCGATCTAACTTGAGAATTCCAAAGCCAAAGAAGTTCAATGTATTAAAAATACTGATTCAATATAAAGCCATTGCAATCTTGATGCTAATAGATCTATAAATGTGAACTTTGAAGCTTCTCACTTTCAATGATTATAGTCACATAATTGTAATTTAATAATTAATGCACATGGCTCATGGCCTCCTCTTTGGATTTTATCACGTTCAATAAGTGAATTTTAATTTTTTACATTTATACTCCTCTAATTCTAACTGTGCTTAAAATGATGTTACTTTCTTTTTTAGAAGAGAGTAATAGTGATATTTTTTTGGTAAACAACTCATGTTCGACTTATTAAGTAGCTCCTGTTTGATTTGTTCGCTGAACAAACGAGCCGAACACAAACAGTTTTTTGCGCCCGATATATGAACAAGCCGATACGAGCAAAGATTTGTTCGTTCATGTTCAGCTCTTTTTGGCTTGAANAGGCCTCCTCTTTGGATTTTATCACGTTCAATACGTGAATTTTAATTTTTTACAATTATACTCCTCTAATTCTAATTGTGCTTAAAATGATGTTACTTTCTTTTTTTAGAAGAGGGTAATAGTGATATTTTTTGGTAAACAACTCATGTTCGACACATGAAGTAACTTTTGTTTGATTTATTCGCTAAACAAACGAGCCGAACATAAACAATTTTTTGCGCCCGATATATGAACGAGCCGAATACGAACAAAGATTTATTTGTTCATGTTCAGTTCGTTTTGGCTTGAATTAATGTTTAAATTACACACACACACACACACAAATTGAGTAATATTTTTAAATAATTTAATTGACTATGAGACTACAAAGATTTATAATAAATTAAAAATATAATAATAATATATTAAATTCTAGTTAAATGAAAATTTTAATATAATAATAAGATTTAAATCTCGTATATTCTTAACATCCTACAGCTGTGTTATTAAGTTTGTTGAATTGACTCATTGTTCATGAACAACTCGTATTCGGCTCGATAGACAAATGAGTTAAACATGAACAAATTTTTTTAGCTCGATATATAAATGAGTTGAACACGAAAAGTGATATTTTTTAATGAGCCAATAGAGCTCGCTNATGTTTAAATTACACACACACACACAAACTGAGTAATATTTTTAAATAATTTAATTAACTAAAAGACTACAAAGATTTATAATAAATTAAAATTACTAATTAAAAATATAATAAAAATATATTAAATTCTAGTTAAATAAAAATTTTAATATAATAATAAGATTTAAATCTCGTATATTCTTAACATCCTACAGCTGTGTTATTAAGGTTGTCGAATTGACTCATTATTCATGAACAACTCGTATTCAACTCGATAAGCAAATGAGTCAAACATGAACAATTTTTTTTAGCTCGATATATAAATGAGTTGAACACGAAAAGTGATATTTTTTAATGAGCCAATAGAGCTCGCTCAAGCTCGACTTGTTTACACCCCTAACAACTGCGTGACTAGGGTTGTCAAAATGTTCTATGTTTGCGAATAACTCATGTTCAGCTCGCTAATCAAACCAGTCGAACACGAATAAATTTTTTGTGTTCGAATTATAAATGAGTCGAACACAAACAATAATATTTTTTATTGATTCGAACAGGAGTTGAGCACAAGCTCACTCATGCTCGGCTCATTTATAGCGCTAATCTCTAGTTCATCTTTTTCTTGGAAAATAATTTTGAAAGTTATTATATAAAAAATTAATCAAAATATATTTCAATTCTAAATTAGAGTGGGATAAAAATTTATTAATTCTTCAGCTATTATATCAAATTTAAAATAATCTAACAAAATTTAGAACTCATTTTTAACTATCGTTTATTTATATTTAAAAAAAATTACGAAATTGCTATTTACAAAATAACCCTCCATATCATTTTTCCAAACAATCAAATTCATATATTGATACATATCAAAACCAAATAATTTATGATTAAAAAAAAAGAAAAAAAATTGATAGAATTTATTGTTTTTTCGGTTTGAGATTCTTCTCTGGAGCACACCCAAAGAAATAGAGTGTATGAGAGTGAGAGAAAGAGAGAGATAGGAAAATGACTACATCAGTTTGATAATTTATTCGCATTTTGTTGTAGAAATAGCCCTCTTTTTATAGACTTAGGGTCTGTAAAGTGTATATTTACCTGCTTACCCCTATTTGAAGTAAGGGTGTCACATGGTATTTTGGTCATAAATAAATACATGAATAAATAGATGAATGAATAAAATAAAATATAATAAAATAAAATAAATATTTGATTTGGTTGTCTCATCCTCCAGTTAGCTCGAGCCGAGTCTTCGGTCGGTTTGTCTTGTGGTCTTAAGTTAGCCGAATTTTATGTTTTTAGTCGACCGAACGATGGGTTTTAGTGGGTCAGATTGAGGGTCTTTGCTCGACCATGCTGCAACTCTACGGCTGTGCAAGATGTGAATCTTCGGTCAACCATGTNCGCTATTATTTTTTATGTATATTGATACAACACCAATAAATTTTTATCATCCATCACGAATCTCGAGACATGACACGAATTTCAAGACAACTTTTTGAACAAGAAACATTCAAATTTTAATTAAGAGTCATCCAGAGCTCCGATTTCAGCAAACTTGTAGTCAAACTCACCGGCTCAATGAAACAGACCCAATGATATAAAAACTAGTCTGATCTGAGTCGGATCAAGCCCGGATCAAATCATTAAACCACTCTGGGAAGATTTCCAGAGGCATTTGAAAGGGCAAACAAATGTCAAATCGAACAAGTTCATTGTCGAATCGAGTGTCTCGACAAGACGAATCCAACGAGCTCAAGATTGCTCAATTTTGACATTGTTAAGACACTTAAATGATCATCAAATGCCATCCCATCGAGGGAAACTCTCCGGACCGTCCATTCAAAATGGTTCATATTCATGCATTAACTGCACCCAAAACACTATAAATAGAGCTCAATCCCTCACATGAGAGTCTTTGCTTGATAGAGAACTTGAGGCTATGAGAAAGAGCTCAAGTTCAACCACCGATCGTCGGCGACCACCGTCGACCTCTGTCGACCACTGCCGGCCACCGTCCATTACTCCCGACCTCCGCCGACCACCGCCGACCGTCATCGACTATGGTCAACCACTGCTGACATCCGTCAACCACCATCGATCGTCGACGAGCACCGCAGACCTCCGTCGACCACCACCGACCATCATCGACCACCGTCGATTACCGCTGACCGTCATCCACTGTTGATCATCGTTGACCACTGTTGACAGGACACCGTCAGACAACGGTGTAATATGAAAATCTAGTAACACTTTTCTGNAACAAACGAGCCGAACATAAACAATTTTTTGCGCCCGATATATGAACGAGCCGAATACGAACAAAGATTTATTTGTTCATGTTCAGTTCGTTTTGGCTTGAATTAATGTTTAAATTACACACACACACACACACAAATTGAGTAATATTTTTAAATAATTTAATTGACTATGAGACTACAAAGATTTATAATAAATTAAAAATATAATAATAATATATTAAATTCTAGTTAAATGAAAATTTTAATATAATAATAAGATTTAAATCTCGTATATTCTTAACATCCTACAGCTGTGTTATTAAGTTTGTTGAATTGACTCATTGTTCATGAACAACTCGTATTCGGCTCGATAGACAAATGAGTTAAACATGAACAAATTTTTTTAGCTCGATATATAAATGAGTTGAACACGAAAAGTGATATTTTTTAATGAGCCAATAGAGCTCGCTCAAACTCGGCTTGTTTACACCCCTAACAACTGCGTGACTAGGGTTGTCAAAAATGTTCTATGTTTGTGAATAACTCGTGTTCAGCTCGCTAATCAAACCGGTCGAACACGAATAAATTTTTTTGTGTTCGAAATATATATGAGCCGAACACGAACAATGATATTTTTTAATGATTCGAACACGAGTTGAGCACAAGCTCACTCATGCTCGGCTCGTTTATAGCCCTAATCTCCGGTTCATCTTTTTCTTGGAGAATAATTTTGAAAGTTATTATATAAAAAATTAATCAAAATATATTTCAATTCTAAATTAGAGTGGGATAAAAATTTATTAATTTTTCAGCTATTATATCAAATTTAAAATAATCTAAGAAAATTTAAAACTCGTTTTTCACTATCGTTTATTTATATTAAAAAAAAATTACGAAATTGCTATTTACAAAATAACCGTCCATATCATTTTTCCAAACTATCAAATTCATAAATTGATACATATCAAAACCAAACAATTTATAAATAAAAAAAAGAAAAAAAATTGATAGAATTTATTGTTTTTTTGGTTTCAGATTCTTTTCTGGAGCACACCCAAAGAAATAGAGTGTATGAGAGTGAGAGAAAGAGAGAGATAGGAAAATGACTACATCAATTTGATAATTTATTCGCATTTTGTTGTAGAAATAGCCCTCTTTTTATAGACTTAGGGTTTGTAAAGTGTATATTTACCTGCTTACCCCTATTTGAAGTAAGGGTGTCACATGGTATTTTGGTCATACATAAATACATGAATAAATAGATGAATGAATAAAATAAAATAAATATTTGATTTGGTTGTCTCATCCTCCAGTTAGCTCGAGCCGAGTCTTCGGTCGGTTTGTCTTGTGGTCTTAAGTTAGCCGAATTTTATGTTTTCAGTCGACCGAACGATGGGTTTTTACAACCGTAGAGTTGCAGCATGGATTGAGGGTCTTTGCTCGACCATGCTGCAACTCTACGGCTGTGCAAGATGTGAATCTTCGGTCAACCATGTTCTGTTTCTTCGATCGGCCAGGTTATGATTAGCTCTCATGATCCGATTAGTAGTTATTGTCCACTTTGGACGAGACACCTATTGTCAAGATGGGTGTAAGCTATTGGGCAGCGCACTTTCCGTAATCTGACAAGTTGCTTCATCCCATCAACAAAAAAGCTGATAGGGAGTTTTGTGTTGGTGCCTCATTAGGTGGTAGTGGCCGTGAATAGCCTTCTTGATTCTTTCCAAGATGATTCGTGGTGTTATCATATCATGAGGAGCTTGACGATTCTCCTTTCTAAGGTATTTTTTCTGATTCTTGTCCAAAGCGTTTGTTGTTCAGCAGGTAATGCATACTTTATTAGGATGGCCTTNGGGTATTTTTTCTGATTCTTGTCCAAAGCGTTTGTTGTTCAGCAGGTAATGCATACTTTATTAGGATGGCCTTGGTTAGAAATTGGATTTCACTGGTTTTTGTTAATGTGATCTTTGACTTCTTGTGGGTAGTCTTTGGCCACACTTATGTTTGGACCTTAAAATTCCTCTAAAATTCATGTTGACATATTAAGGATGTACAATTGTGAATTTGATATTAACAAATGACGCCCATATTATTTTTCTAAAACACCAAATACATATATTTACACATCATAATCAAATCATTTGTAANCTGACATATTAAGGATGTACAATTGTGAATTTGATATTAAAAAATGACGCCCATATTATTTTTCTAAAACACCAAATACATATATTTACACATCATAATCAAATCATTTGTAATTAAGAAATAAAAATATTATTAAGGATCGTACAATGAATCTCAATATTTGAGTGATAAATTGAAAATAAATGATGTATAAGGGCGACTTTTGTGTAAATAGCAATGTTGAGGTGCATTGGAATAAAGGCCCAAAAAATGGCCCAAATCTTTGCTAAGGAAGTAATCAAGCCGAGTCTAATCGAGTATATCGTGGATTGAATTCGACTTGGTCGAAACATAATTTGTCATGTTCAGTTTTATCTTGAACCGANGTAGCAATGTTGAGGTGCATTGGAATAAAGGCCCAAAAAATGGCCCAAATCTTTGCTAAGGAAGTAATCAAGCCGAGTCTAGTCGAGTATATCGTGGATTGAATTCGACTTGGTCGAAACATAATTTGTCATGTTCAGTTTTATCTTGAACCGAGTTTTCACATAAATGTCATATTTGACTTGCTTAAATTTTTCATGACCATATATACTTGATGTGTACTAGACTTGTTATATTAATTATAGAAGCTAAAAATTTGAACTGATACATAATTTTTTCTATAAAATTTAAAATTTGAATTGTACTTAATTTTAAAGCTCAAAAACATGAATAAAATTAGAACGAGTATTTATTTATATATATATAATTATTAAGAAATGATTTTATAAATTTAAATAAATTAATAATTAAATGTATTTTAATTTAGCATNGATGAGTATTTAATTTTTTATATATAATTATTAAGAAATGATTTTATAAATTTAAATAAATTAATAATTAAATGTATTTTAATTTAGCATCTATCTAATTATACTAAGTGAATAAAATAGCCTAAGAGTTAGAAGTAAGCTTTATCACAATGAGATAATATAAATAAGTATTAATAAACTAGTTCATTGAAATAAAAAAAATAATAAGAAATTACATTATATTTGTACACATAGTGATATTAAAATATAATATATTATTATTAAATATATAACTAAATAAGTTCTAAGTAATAAATTATTTAAAATAATATATCATATATGTATAGAGCATTAAAAAAATTACTTGTTGAATAAAAAACAAACATATTCGTGAACATTGATGTGTGTAGGAAGGTTTGCAACAATNTTTATTTAAAATAATATATCATATATGTATAGAGCATTCAAAAAATTACTTGTTGAATAAAAAACAAACATATTCGTGAACATTGATGTGTGTAGGAAGGTTTGCAACAATATAGTAATAAATTATTGTTTTTGCATTATACGAGAATACAACCCACATTTAGATGAAAGAAGATAACCAGTAGAGACCCCCATAAGTTTTACATGGAAAACCTAGAAAAAAAACCATGGGATCTTGCCAAGTTGAAATGTTCCACTATGCGTTGGTAATTACAGATACAACTCATTGTTNTCCATAAGTTTTACATGGAAAACCTAGAAAAAACCATGGGATCTTGCCAAGTTGAAATGTTCCACTATGCGTTGGTAATTACAGATACAACTCATTGTTCCACAGGTGAGAAAGGGTTACATAGTCTCACGAGTTACAACATCGATGTGCATGAGAACTCGTTACTTTACAGTAGGGAACAACCACAATGGGGAGTAATTCCTGAAGCTTTAGTGCAACATTTCCAGAGTCGGCACAACGTTGGGGAAGATACACTGAATTGTAGTGTATATTTATATAAGATAAACTAACACTCTATCAATAAATTACCACCATCCTGCACAAATCTTGAGGTACAACATGAATCTCGAAATTTTTTTGGCAATATATGTTCAAACTTCAATTAAATGTTCTAAAGAAATCTGATTTCAGCAAACTTCGGGTCAAACTGACCTCCTCTACGAGAGATATCTAATGATACCAAAATTAGTCCAATCTAAGTCAAACCAAACCTCGATTAAGCCATTAAACAAATTTTGAAAGCTTTCCAAGCATAATTGGAATTTTAAAAATTCGGAATCCAACAAACTTATAATCAAATCGAGTGTCTTGATAAGATAAATCTAACGAGCCTAAGATTACTCAATTTCAACAAGATTAAGACACTTAAATGTCCATAAAAAATTGTCTAATCAAGGGAACCTCTCAGGATCGTCCAATCGGAGCGGTACAAAATCCTTTCTTATTTGCAGCCTCGATTATTACAGAGTCCTAAACTCCTTTTGAGAAGAGAACTTAGACCAGAAGCCAACAGAAGACTGAAGTTTGGAAGATGAGTTGAAGTCCAACATTACTTCTGCATCATAGATTTAGTGAATGCCTCCCACTCCGATAGCATTTGCCACCAACTTCGGCCAATGCAGTAGGCCAACTCCATTCATCGCCACCTCCAACCAAATTCGATCACCATTGCATCAGGCCAACTCCAACAACTTTGACTTTATAAATCATCTTATCACTTTGTAGGGATTATTGTATCAAATTCAACCCAAAGTTGTCTCTTTTACTAAAAAAATACCACCGCTTATGATGACATGATTGTCAGAACATTACTCTTATGAACACTAACTACAATCTTTGGGGCGGTTCTCTTAAATTGCAATTGAAAATGATTTGTGATCATTTTCTCAATTCGTTCATAGGCCTCTTCAAATGTTTTAGACATTATTTACCCTTCGGTTGTAACATTTATGATAAACCTTAAGGATTCTAACAACTCGTTATAAAATGATTGGATAATCAACCAATCAAGTAAGGCATGGTGGTGGCATTTCTTAAAAAACTTCTTAAATATCTCCAAAGTTTCATAGATCAACTCTTTATTTAATAGGGTGACGGAAGTGATGACATTCCTAAGTTTAGTAATATGAGATAGAGAACAATACTCGGTTTAGAATCCTTAGGCCAAGTCAATCCATATGATGATGGATGCTAGTGCCAAGAAGGTGAGTCACATCTTGATTTTATCCCTAATGAGAAAGAAAAAAATGCATTCTAATGATATCACTATGAAGACCCTTAAACTTGAAAGTGGCACAAAGTTGTAGGAACTTGGATAGGTGAGGTTTGTATATTATGTGAGTGCTCCCCGAACTGGTTTTTTTGGACCATTTTGATTATGATATGTCTTTGCTCAAATAAGTTGATTTTTATGCAAGATAATGAATACTCATGTTGATTATCTCTACTGAGGGTTTGGCGTACTCCCTAAGAGATTTCACGTGATCTTCCTCGGGATTCATCATCGCTAAGTGTTTCATTTTAAGTTATTGAATTTTTCAAAATTTTTTGAATGTTTTTTTTTTAAATTTTAGGGTTAAATTGCAACAGTTCACATAAACTACTCAAACACATACAATGACAGGTGTGCGANTGGTTTGGCGTACTCCCTAAGAGATTTAACGTGATCTTCTTCGGGATTCATCATCACTAAGTGTTTCATTTTAAGTTATTGAATTTTTCAAAATTTTTTGAATGTTTTCTTTTTAAATTTTAGGGTTAAATTGCAACAGTTCACATAAACTACTCAAACACATACAATGACAGGTGTGCGAAGGGTGAACCTATTCTAGAATGAAAATGCATAAAAAATAAGAAAAATAGGAAAGTAAAATGTAGGGACAACAAAATAGCTAAATAGGAGAATATGCAATCACTTGAATAAAAATAAAGGTGCAAATGAATTTTTTTATATTTTTATATTTTCAAAAAATAAGAACTAAACATAATTATAATGAAAATACAACTAAACAATAAAACATAATATCATTCAAACCTAAGTACTAAGGGTTTNATGCAAATGAATTTTTTTATATTTTTATATTTTCAAAAAATAAGAACAAAACATAATTATAATGAAAATACAACTAAACAATAAAACATAATATCATTCAAACCTAAGTACTAAGGGTTTGAGCTAAAATTTTCTCGACATTAAAAAATTTTGACTCATATCTCGGGCAACAGTGCCAAAAAATTTGATGCTCGAAATCTCTTCGAGGAAATTTAGTCAATCACACAAGTTTACATATCGATCAGTAACATATGATTATGAGTTTGCTAATCGATCCAACGAGGATAATTGTCAAAATATTTCGAACATAGGAAGTTTTAGTATACTACACAACTGAATCTAATTTAAAATGATATAGGTGCAAGAAGTATGATCTTAACGACCCTAAAATTGTAGTGACAAAAATATTAATAAATAGAATAGGTGGGTAACAACATCGAGTCATTCAGAAGTGATGAGGCTCATGCTCTGATGAAAATGACATAATATTTTTTTTTTTTTGAGTTTCCCTACGTGATAATTGACAACTAGGGACAAAATTCTCCTTAGCTTATGTTTAGGACATAAGAAGAGTTGAAAACTATAATATAGTTAAGAGGAATGTAACCATACAACATTTCTTAGGATTCCTAAGATCCTGTATGTTGGTTGAAAGTTTTTAATGTCAATATATCTATTCCACTAGGCTATCACGTGTTAATTTACTCATTCTTCTAGGTAAAGACTAGCTATTGGGTCTAAATCAAGTAAATTAAGACTAGAAAGTTAACAAACCAACATATAAAATTCAAATACATATAAATTATTTATAGCAAAAAACTCACGTAAAAATATGAGAAAAATTATCAGTACATCACGAAAGTAAGAATGTAGATTTAACTATGACATATGAGGGAGAAAATCATAGAGAATTTTATTGAAAATATTTACNTGAAATCTCTTCGAGGAAATTTAGTCAATCATACAAGTTTACATATCGATCAGTAACATATGATTATGAGTTTGCTAATCGATCCAGTGAGGATAATTGTCAAAATATTTCGAACATAGGAAGTTTTAGTATACTACACAACTGAATCTAATTTAAAATGATATAGGTGCAAGAAGTATGATCTTAACAATCCTAAAATTGTAGTGACAAAAATATTAATAAATAGAATAGGTGGGTACCAACATCGAGTCATTCAGAAGTGATGAGGCTCATGCTCTGATGAAAATGACATAATATATTTTTTTTTTGAGTTTCCCTACGTGATAATTGACAACTAGGGACAAAATTCTCCTTAGCTTATGTTTAGGACATAAGAAGAGTTGAAAACTATAATATAGTTAAGAGGAATGTAACCATACAACATTTCTTAGGATTCCTAAGATCGTGTATGTTGGTTGAAAGTTTTTAATGTCAATATATCTATTCCACTAGACTATCACGTGTTAATTTACTCATTCTTCTAGGTAAAGACTAGCTATTGGGTCTAAATAAAGTAAATTAAGACTAGAAAGTTAACACACCAACATATAAAATTCAAATACATATAAATTATTTATAGCAAAAAACTCACATAAAAATATGAGAAAAATTATCAGTACATCACAAAAGTAAGAATGTAGATTTAACTATGACATATGAGGGAGAAAATCATAGAGAATTTTATTGAAAATATTTACAGATATAGGTGCAAGAAGGTATAAAATTACAATCAAGCTAAGTGCCTACAACAATATACCAACCTCTGATCTTACAATGATTAACCACAATGTCCCTCACAGCCAACACTCAACCTCTCTCTCATCCAAACACCCCCAAAATTTAAAGGAAAACTACCCTTATAGCTTCCTCCCCAAAAGAAGAATAAGTGAATGCCTAAGGTTTGAAGTAGAACACTAAATCCAGCAGTAAGAAGCCTCTTCATGCCTGCACACCTCATTTTGGTTGTGCCCAAGCTCTTTTTATATAACTCTTATAAAAAATTCCAAGGAAAGTTAGAACAAAATAAGAATTTGGCTAATGGTGGTGTAACCACACCGTTGTTATGTCACACCTAGCTTAGCTTTGCCAAGTTTTAGTGCAATAACCTATCAACAGTGAACCTAACACGATTAAACCAAAGTCCGACGTAATCAAGTTAGTTGCTTAAATTTGGTGACTTTGCGTTTTGACTTTATGATGTGAGCTTACCAACTCTTACCTTCAAAATATCACAAAAAACCTTTTACAAACATAAAATCATGATAAGTATGAAAAAAAAAGATATTCAAAGTAAAAAAATCTCATAAGATTACATCCCTAACGATAATTCCAGTTATAAGGAANCGCGTTTTGACTTTATGATGTGAGCTTACCAACTCTTACCAAAAACCTTTTACAAACATAAAATCATGATAAGTATGAAAAAAAAAAAAAAAGATATTCAAAGTAAAAAAATCTCATAAGATTACATCCCTAACGATAATTCCAGTTATAAGGAAGAAGATGCATGAGTCTACCCAACTTTTTATTCCCTTGGTTTCTAGCTCCATTATTACAACTCCTTCCAAGATAGGTTGGTTGAGTTTATAGGGTGTTCCTTCCCTTAAATAGACACTTAGACACAAGGTTACCTACTTAAATTATCTTCTTGTGAGATGGGTTCAACTTTGAAGACTTCAAATTTCCTTATAACCATCTTAGCCTTCCTGAAACATTTGTCCATCATTTGATATTTGGCTTTGAAGTAGTTGNTTATCTTCTTGTGATATGGGTTCAACTTTGAAGACTTCGAATTTCCTTATAACCATCTTAGCCTTCCTGAAACATTTGTCCATCATTTGATATTTGGCTTTGAAGTAGTTGTTTACTTTATTGAACACTAATTGCAAGTCAGATTTCACTTGAAGGTGTCGTGCACCCATCACGTAAGCAAACCATAGGATGGCTATAAAGGCCTCGTACTTGATTTGATTATTAGCAACTTTGAATCCAGTTTTTATTGAGTTGTATAAATGTTATTTGATCAAATTTGTCAGAGCAAAATTAAGCCCTGCCCAGGTGTGACTAGATGCT
>JXCR01082964.1:85469-129970 GCA_002079205.1 Phalaenopsis hybrid cultivar
ACTATTGATTTGAAGGATGCAATGTGATCGGTCGGGTTTGTCAATCCCTCATAGTGTTCAAGCATCTGATCTCGAATTGTTCCAGTGGCTCGACATAGAAAATCTGCTGGGAGCAAGTGTTCTCAGGTTGTTGGAGTGCGTCAGCACACCCAACTTCATGCCTATTGATGGGTGTTGACCCAGTGCTGTCATGATATGTGGTTTCATCCTCACTTTCTAAGCCGAGAGTTGTTGGGGTTGCTTGCCGAGCTCCTGATTNGTTCAATAAAATAAAGAAAAAGTGGCAACAAAAGTATAGATTCACCAATGAGAAAAGATCGACAAGCATATCCACTAAAATCAATTAGAGCAAAGAAAATCTCAACAAACTAAGGTCCATNATATTATACGTGTATAACTTAAGAGCTCAAATTTATAGTTAAACAGCTAGGAGGGAGTTGTGATTCCTATGAATGACTTGCCAAATAGTTCTTAAGAGTATGGGCAATGAGTTCGCAATGAGCTTATCTAATTTGCCTCAAACTTAGTTGGGGAGTCTAGCTTGAACTCGATTAACAAATTGGTGGCCTTAAGCAAGGGCGGAATTAGATGATATCCCCCTTAAATTTGTAATTTCTTTATATAAATAGAAACTTATTATTGTTTGCTTATGTCCCCCACCATATAATTTCTTACACAATACTTAAAATACATTTTGTGATTTTGCCCGCTCAAAAAAATACTGCCAGATTTATGATCGATTAATGAGTTCCCCTTGATAAATTTTAGTGCACAAAAAAATTAGTTAGCCTACTTATTGTTTAGAATACACCACTCAATTTAAAATTTAGAAATTAGTCTGAATTTGCTTTAGAAAAATCTTTAAATCACTGAACATGAAACTTAATAGGTAAATATTTTAAAAGTTATTTAATTAAATATTAAAAATTTAAATTATTTTTATTTAAAATAATTATATAATCCTAATACTTAAGCAACCCTTTGTAACTCTTTTTCATAAACTTCTGCAAAGTAATGACATAAGGTTCAAAAGTGCTCTCTCATTATCATGAGTGATCTCTTTATCGGGAGTGATGAGTAATCATAGAGGTTTGCGCTTATGGAAAACCTTGAACCTCAGATCAAAAAATCCTCGCTAAATGAGAGAGAAATCTATGTCTTCTTAAAATTTGAACTTCCAAAGTTCTCTCTCTCTCTCTCTGAAAAAAAAAAATACTATGCATAATTATTAGGAAGTGGTGAATTTTCAGATCTCACATTCAAATAAAATTTTATTTTAGAAGTTTTTACATATAAAGGATACCAAGCATCATCTATTAAATATGACCCAAAATATAATTTACAGGCAAAAGAATAGGCAACACCTCCATCCCCATTCCATTGGAAGGTTAGGAAATAGACGTGAAAAAAAAAACTCTTTCATTCTCTTCTTTCGCAGTTTCGTTGTCAGCAACCATCTCAGAAAAGAATTGAGTGGTGTTAAATCCATCTCATCATACCTCAAGATTAAAAACATTTTTTTCCTTTTCTTTCTTTTTCATCAGTTAATAGACACTGTGAACCTCTTCCCCATTTATATAGGGAGAAAAAGTCAGTGAGCGAGTTTTGTGACTTCAGTTGGCCAAAAACGATTCCTAATTGATGGGGCAAGGTCATTAAACAATGAGAGAAGTGTTAATCATGTCTCGAGCCAGAGCCAAACCGGTCCCACGGTGAATTTACCTGGGTATGGCAAAAAATTGGTACCGATCGTGACTCTACGCTCATGACACGTACCGAGAGGTCCATATAGATATCTTGAGCTTCAAAATGATATGAATGGACACCAAATCATCTTTAAACGTTCAAGTGGATATCTTGTACATGTGCCATAAAAAAATATTACTAACATTGTCGTTGAGTATGCTTCCTATATGTTAATTAGCAATGAATACGATGACAATGATAACATCATTGTATGGGTTGCCCTTTGATAGTGGGTGTGTGTGTAAGCAAATGATTCAGGAGGAAGTGAGTTGTGCCATGGTGCCTGGGTAGCTACACATAATTAACCCATTTGAGACCTCTTCAAGCTAGCTTAATAATATGACTCTACTCCATCCTCTTTGAAGATGACATGAACTAAGCCAACTATATGTATCTCATGGGCTTAGACTGTCTCATTCACGATTTCTTCAATAGGACTCTTTCCCTGTCACTGGTCGGTTGCTTCATATGCTATAAACTCCTTCAACGTCTCGGCTTTCGTCAAATCCTTATTCAGACTCTAAAGGTGTCCACACTCCTTTATGTCATGTTCGTGATCTTGATAATGCACAATACTTCTTTGGGTCCAAGAATTACACTTCGACTTTCATTGGGGTCGCCTTCTTTAAATAATCATTATTTTAGATAGCCTCCATTATCTCGACAATCGACTCTTAGAGGCATCTCATTAGGTATGTTGTTAGAAGGTAATGGTCATTCCTCATATCAAGCTTTGTTGTTAATCGGTGTATCAAGCTCAGTTCTCCTCATAATGGGTTTTGTCAGTCACCCAATTATTCAATTGTTTGTGCGAATCCTCAAGGAGAGATGAAAAAAGCGAGGGTTGTGTCTCTGCTTCGATCCTTATCCATGGGTGATTCTCTTTAGTGTATCGCAATTGGCTTTCGCGGTTCTAAATGAAGCCCGAGGGAAGGGGGGTGTTATATGTGGTTGTTGGATAGCTACAACAACTCTGATAAAGTATTCTGTCACTGCAATCCTAGTAATTAACAAAAAAGGTATTTCCTTTAATCCTTATGAAAGGGCCACAAGAGCAATCATTGGTTATGAATCTTAAACATATGCCATGATTACTCATGTCGGTAATCCATTGAATCACCTAAGAGTAGGATCCCTCAGTGTGGTGAAGAAGAATCGATAATTCATTGTATTGTTAATCTTTAAATCACACACTATTGATTTGAAGGATGCAATGTGATCGGTCGGGTTTGTCAATCCCTCATAGTGTTCAAGCATCTGATCTCGAATTGTTCCAGTGGCTCGACATGGAAAATCTGTTGAGAGCAAGTGTTCTCAGGCTGTTGGAGTGCGTCAGCACACCCAACTTCATGCCTATTGATGAGTGTTGACCCAGTGTTGTCATGATATGTGGTTTCATCCTCACTTTCTAAGCCGAGAGTTGTTGGGGTTGCTTGCCGAGCTCCTGATTCAATGCTTCTATAATCATTAATAACACTTAATCCTCAAATATGAGATCTACTGGACCATGAATTTTCTGGTGCACTCTATGCTGTCATTAATCTCCCTATCGTAAGGTCATTCTTCTTGCATTGCTCCTCTTATTCTCGGTGACATGCTCTAGGGTCATTGCACCTTTCAGGATGTTGAAATCAATTGTGTCTATCATTCATAAAAGATTTTCCCTATTTCTAGAAGGGATAATAACATGGGGATATTATACTTCATTTGGAAGGGATTTGTACTAGGGTATTTTTACTATTTTACAAAAGTGGGCTTATTGTCCAATTGCCTTCTGCCTCGGCTGACTAAGCTTGGTTGACCAGGGTCGACTGGGTCAGATTAGGCTATAGAGTTCAGATGACTGATCAACTCGNCAGGATGTTGAAATCGAGATTGTTTGTGAATCACACTTAAGAAATATAGCGTAAATGAGGAGAAAGAGAGAGACGAAGAATGACAAATAATGTTCAATTGTGTCTATCAATCATAAAAGATTTTCCCTATTTCTAGAAGGGATAATAACATGGGGATATTATACTTCATTTGGAAGGGATTTGTACTAGGGTATTTTTATTATTTTACAAAAGTGGGCTTATTGTCCAATTGCCTTCTGCCTCGACTGACTAAGCTTGGTTGACCAGGGTCGACTGGGTCAGATTAGGCTATAGAGTTCAGATGACTGATCAACTCGGTTGACCATCTTTGATCCCTAGTGAGAAGCATGTGGGTCTGTATGAGATAGTCAAAGATACTTTGAAGAACTTACTTTTCTATTGGGCTGACTCCCCTGTAGGATAGGTTATTTCATCGAGTCTNTATCTTTGATCCCTAGTGAGAAGCATGTGGGTCTCTATGAGATAGCCAAAGATACTTTGAAGAACTTACTTTTCTATTGGGCTGACTCCCCTGTAGGATAGGTTATTTCATCGAGTCTACTTTATTGTGAACGACTAAAACGCTCTCTTGTTTAGATTTCAGACGGATTGCATGCAATTGGATCACACGTCCGTCTTCTTGTCTACCTTGTGACTTGGGCAATTTTGACATAGTTAGCTTAGCTCTTTCACTTAGATGAGCCTCACAATCTTTTAGCAGTGGGGCTGTCTCCATCGTACTATTCTCTCCTGGCCTTTAAATCTCTTTAAGTTAGTGCAAATAAGTTTTTGATGTGCAAATACTAGTTATAAAGTGGTTAAATTTTTACCCTTAAAAAGTATTTTTATAGAAGTNGTTAGATGAGCCTTACAATCTTTTAGCAGTGGGGCTGTCTCCATCGTACCATTCTCTCCTGGACCTTTAAATCTCTTTAAGATAGTGCAAACAAGTTTTTGATGTGCAAATACTAGTTATAAAGTGGTTAAATTTTTACCCTTAAAAAGTATTTTTATAGAAGTTAAATATTTGAATGATACATATAAATATGAATATTTATTTAGTTGATATAAGCGCCCCTTCTCATTTTGACTAGTACAATTTTAAATCGCTCAAATAAATATTCCACTGTGAAATGCAACATAATCATAATACAGTTTCTAAACATATAAATATAGATATAGCTATGCTTTAGAAATAAATTATATATAGATAAAATTAGAAAATAAAAAAAAATAATCAAGAATAACAAAAATCTAAGTAATTTAAAACAAATAATTGTTAAAAATTAAAGCATTTTAAAATTTTAATTTATTAATGCATATATAGTGGATTATTAAGTTATTAAATATCTGATCACAAATTTTTTATAAATTATAAATTAACCAAGATCAAGTCGTGTTTAAGAAAATTATTGAAATACCATTCCTTTCTTCCCCTCTTTCGCTTTNAATATAGTGGATTATTAAGTTATTAAATATCTGATCACAAATTTTTTATAAATTATAAAATTAACCAAGATCAAGTCGTGTTTAAGAAAATTATTGAAATACCATTCCTTTCTTCCCCTCTTTCGCTTTCTTGAAAACCTCCTCTATCTCTCTCCCTCTTAGATCTCCTCCCGCCCCCATCGATCATCGTTAAATCCGTCAGCGCTCTTCTGGTTCGGTTTCATCAGTGAAATCTTCTACCGACAACCTTCTCTAAAACATCCTCCCAGTTCTGATCCAAGATTCGTGCCATCGTGCCTCCCATCACATGGCATTCGGCGACGAAGATACCCCTTCCGCCCCCCTCAACGAGGACAAGGATCACTCCACCAGTCCATCAAACCCAACGCGATCCTTACCAGCGGCAGCGAACAACACAGACTCGATCGAAACCATCGCTCACAAAATCCAAGAATCTCTCTCCGTGACCAAGCGACACCGCTTCTGGGAGACCCAACCTGTCGGCCAATTCAAAGATATCGGCGACGCCTCGCTTCGGGAAGGCCCGATCGAGCAGCCGACCCCCTTATCGGATGTAAAACCGGATCCCTACACCCTCCCCGCTCTCTACGAGTGGACCACCTGTGACATCGACGATGACACCACCGCCGCCGAGGTATATACGCTCCTAGCTAACAACTACGTCGAGGACGATGATAACATGTTCCGCTTCAACTACTCCAAGGAATTCCTCCGTTGGGCTCTCCGCCCTCCGGGTTACTTCAAGGCCTGGCACATTGGTGTCCGCGTCAAAGCCAATAAAAAGCTTGTAGCATTCATTACCGGCGTTCCTGCTAGGATTCGGGCTGGCAGCGAGGTTGTGCGAATGGCGGAGGTAAACTTCCTGTGCGTCCACAAGAAGCTGAGGTCCAAGCGGCTTGCCCCTGTTCTCATCAAGGAGGTCACCCGCCGTATACATCGCGAGGATATTTGGCAGGCCGCGTACACTGCCGGTGTTGTCCTCCCGACACCGATAGCCACTTGCCAATATTGGCATCGGTCGCTGAACCCTAAGAAGCTCATTGATGTCGGGTTCTCACGTCTCGGTGCGAGGATGACGATGAGCCGTACCATCAGGCTCTATAAGCTTCTTCCTTCGCCAGTCACCCCTGGGTTTCGGAAGATGGAGTTCCGTGATGTGTTCGCGGTAACGAGGCTGCTCAGGGATTACCTGTCCAAGTTTGTGGTTGCCCCAGATTTGGACGAGAAGGATGTTGAACACTGGCTACTACCTAGGGAGGATGTGGTGGATAGCTTCTTGGTTGAGAGCCCTGATAGTCACGAAATCACTGATTTCTGCAGCTTTTATACTCTTCCGTCTNCGATAGCTTCTTGGTTGAGAGCCCTGATAGTCACGAAATCACTGATTTCTGCAGCTTTTATACTCTTCCGTCTTTGATACTCAATAATGCAACTTACTCGAACTTGAAGGCAGCATATTCTTTCTACAACGTGGCCACGAAGACGCCTCTTTTACAGCTGATGAATGATGCACTCACTGTTGCGAAGCAGAAGGATTATGATGTTTTTAATGCATTGGATGTTATGGAGAATGAGTCCTTCCTGAAGGAGCTGAAGTTCGGGCCAGGAGATGGGATGCTTCACTACTATCTGTATAACTACCGTCTCAAACATGCTTTGAAGCCTTCCGAGCTTGGATTAGTTCTCTTGTAGACTCTGCCTTGGAACTTTTTTTTTTTGGGTAAGTTATTTCTTCACTACTTTTATGACCTTGTTTTTTTTTTAATGAACACTATATTTGTTTTATCATTCTGTCCTGTTTTTGGTATGTCAAGATAGCTGTCTATGAAATTTTGAACCTTAACCACTTTGCCTATGTTTGATGTTAATTGATAGGGTTAAGTACTTGCAGAATGTTTGTAATTTCAAACTTAGTAAATCATAAGTGCTTTAAGTCTTAAAAAATGTTTGGCATGGTAGCTACTGAATCTAACTAAAGCATGTTAAACTGTTTGGCTATTTATTTTAAGATTTAGAATTTAATTGAAGATGAAATTTAAACTTAAAAATGCTAGAAATAGGCTTTAATCCCAAGGACAATAAGTCATAATATAGTTAGTTTATTAAGTAGAATGTAATCTATTGAAACAATCTATTAATAATTTATTATTTTTGAATTTTTTATTTTTAATCGTTATTAATTGACTATTGTGTACTCTGTGAAGTTCATGGGACATGGGAGAAAGTGCTATAGGGTAAGAGATGCCTCTTTGAGGTTGAGAAGGTGGTGAGCTTTAAAGTCAAGCAAGATGTTCAAGGGGGATTTGAGCTTAGTTTGTCATTAAGGCACATCGATAGGAATCATTGATCACAAACATGAGGGATGCCAGTGGGAGGTCGTGATGGAGAGGTTAATGTGTGTTGGAGAGAGAGGAAAATTTTTTGCGATTGTGAGGGGGAGGTTGTCACATGGGGGATCATGAGACATTAGAAAGCCAAGGTTGTTCAAGGATTTATTAAACCCCGTTTACCGCAAATTGGATTTAAAGTGGGATTTAACATGAAAATAAGATTGAAGTATCCAATAATTAATTAGTTGGATTCAACTCAAATCTTTGCTAAATCCTGTTTAAAGCTTTGTATTAATAACCCCTAAATGATGGTTATGGATATTATTCTTAAGAAGAATGTTGAGTTGAATTGATAATTGCTTCTAACTTTTTTGGCTTGGCTAAAGTTGATTGAAGTTTGATTAAGTTCAGAGTGGTATATAATGTGACTTGGTAAATGGATACTCTTTTGGTCCTTTTGCAATAGTTGATATCATAGCTTTTATATATACTGAGGTTTGGTTAATGCTTCATCTCGATGAAATGATATTGTTAACATCTAAATTTGGCTCAGAGTAATTAATTGGATAGATTTATAAATGAGATCGGAGAACTTTGGTATTCTAGGAAGTGTGAGACAGAGAAGAGATGCTCTTAGAGGAGATGTAGAATGGAATTTTATTTAGTTTGTAGTTACATGGCTTGAATGGTGTGTTGTCCACTTCCCCAAATATGAGATCAAACTCCTTAACTCTTTTATTTTGCAAGGGTTGGCTTTCTTTACTAGTGAGGTTCTGTGTATTGATGTTTCTAGGAAAGGTTTAAAAGTGTGAAATCAGGAATTGAGGCATTTTACTTTAGTGAGCCTTAAAGCAGAAAATAAAAAACTCATAAAATTAAGAATACTTCTTAAATTTATATCAAAATAAAGAAAATAATAAATTTATCGAATAATAAGATTTTAATGCAATAACAACATATAAAGGAACCGTAAGAAGAAAATAAGAATAAACATAACAAAAGACAAGCAATCCTGTTTTAATACAGTAGTAGTAATCATAAGCCATAATAGAGCTTTAAGAAGAAAATGCTAATTCACATGTAGCGTTGAGGTCACATTCAGCTTTGAATCTGATATTATGTTCTAATGGGCTAGTTAAGTTCTTTTAAGCTGAAAGGCAATGTCAATTGAAATTTATTATTCTCATTAGAGCGGAATCTTTGCTCATTGGAAATGAGTGCTTTGTACTATGTTTAACTCTTAGTATTTGGACAATCAGTGGAAGAGCCTTTTCTTTAACACAATCATAATTAGCATTTGCAAGTTCCATACGGGTGAATGGTGATTTTAGCTGCCATAATTTGTTTGAGTATGATATCGAGCTTTGATTATAATTCCTTGAATTGAGTTTGTTTCATATTTTTGTTGGCTATTGATGCTGTACCTTTCGTCCCTAGCTAAAANAATTTTAGCTGCCATAATTTGTTTGAGTATGATATCGAGCTTTGATTGTAATTCCTTGAATTGAGTTTGTTTCATATTTTTGTTGGCTATTGATGCTGTACCTTTCGTCCCTAGCTAAAATCTTCCTTTTGCTTGATTGATGATTTCTTTCTTTGGGTTGCTCACCACTTCACTTCAGATTTGCTAAATCTCAATGAGAGCTCCAAAAATGGTGTAGATGCCTAAATTTGGTTTGGAGCGAACAATGGGATACATTTATAGNCTTGCTTGATTGATGATTTCTTTCTTTGGGTTGCTCACCACTTCACTTCAGATTTGCTAAACTCAATGAGAGCTCCAAAAATGGTGTAGATGCCTAAATTTGGTTTGGAGCGAACAATGGGATACATTTATAGAGGAGATTGATGAGCCTAGGTATTTGAAGAGGGATGCAATAGAAAGGAGGATAAAGCTTTGGAGGAGAAAAAGAATTGAGTTTTATTAAGGTTGGAGTTGCATAGTTTTAATGTTGTTGCCGATATTATGAAATCGAGGGTTAAACTCCTTTGGTTTTTTCCCTTGAGGGACATCTCTTATATTCCACCTAGGATTGCTCATTTTCAGGGGAGAACCCCACCCCACCACATTTTGGTTCCCTTAGGCGCTTAATTTGATTTACTTTATGGATATGTGATTGGTGGTTTTCAAATGATATCATTTTCTTAATATATATTAAGGGTTACAAGTTGATCTTTTATCTTATGCATGATTTGTCCCCTTTAGGAGTGTGTTGACGATGTTTCGTTCTAGGCATTATCAACAACTTCCATTTTTGCATGTAAGGTGTGTGTACAGATTTTGTGCTGCAAAACCTTCATCAACTTTTTTCGGGAGCGCATCTTGTTGTGTCTAACTAATGGCATTGGTGCTTCCAATATTTGTCTATGTATATTGAGTTTGTAAGAGAGCTCAATTTGTCATGTTGCTAAGCAATTGTTTTACCGAGATTCTTGCTTGATTGACTCGTTAGTATTCATTTGAGATGGTTCTTCAACTATCTAGTTGTAGTCTTTTCGAGTTAATTTCTCAGACGATGACTAGTCAGTTGGCGGTAAGGTTTTGCACATATAAGAAGGATTGATCTCAACCAAACTAATCAATTTGATTCAGTTGTAGTATGGGTATATTTTTTGTTCTGATTCTTAAAATTCGTAGAACCAATCTAATGTGTTGGTTCTTAGTTTTAATAATCAGGTAATCCATAACTGAAAGGGACTCACCTTAAAATTTAAAAAGGTTAAATGTGGTAATGATGAAATTAAGTAGACAATGTTTGCATATAACTATTTTTTTATATTATAGATGATGGCCAAACAAAATAGACAATAATTGCATGCTTCTATTTTTCTATTAAGAACTCGGTGATGTGGTTGAGCTATTTGTTTGATTATATCCTTTTTACATGATAAGTGATTCTCAAGCACCTATATATAAGCAGTTCATAGTGGTTGCACTTATAGAGGGAGCGGTCCATTGTTGGTATATATTGTGGGAGTTTTCTCTAAATCAGATATTAGAATTCTGAAGCTCAAGACTTCTTGACTAATCACTTCTTTAATTTACTCATGTAGATGACTTTGATTATTCCTCACAATGGGCAATTTTTATACTCAAAGACTTGCCAATATTATTGATTTTGTGTTGCACTGTTTCATTTGTTTGTAATCTATTGGTTGAGTTTTGCTTTTATTTCCCTTGCGATTGTAAGATATATGGTTACTTAGGGTATAATGTTTCTTGTCAGAAAAAAATGTTTCTCTACTTAAAAGCACTAGATATTATAGATTGGTTATATTTATGGAATTTTTATGCTTTATATTTTAGAAAAAATACAACTGTGGTCCTAATCTTAAATGAGAAAAAAAATGAGACCTAATTTTAATTAGGTTAACAATTAATCGTGATTTTTTTGTCAAAATCATTAGATTAACTCAAATAAAAAATTTAATTGTGTATGGTTGCTCCCAAAAAAGTCTCATTGTTTTGTTATCAAGGAAATATATACTTTTATAATGGCAGTAGATGAATATTACCTTGTTTTATAAAACATTATGCGGAAGCAAGAGCTTTTGTGAAGATGTTAGTGCGTAAAGAAAAAGCTACATCCATTTATAATTGGAAGATTGACATACATACCACTCAATTCATATGTATTTACTTGTCAAACACCTAAATTTCAATTTTTACATACATGCCATCTTACCTATGCGTGATAAAGTGTTTTTCATTTTTGTATAAGTTAAATTCGTGCTATTTTTATGTGATATGAAATATTTGAGTGGTAGAAGTGTAAAAAATAAAGTCTATGTCTAGGTACTAAGGTTATATTTATGGAATTTTTATGCTTTATCCTTTAGAAAAAATACTACTGTGGTCCTAATCTTAAATGAGAAAAAAAATGAGACTTAATTTTAATTAGGTTAACAATTAATCGTGATTTTTTTGTCAAAATCATTAGATTAACTCAAATAAAAAAATTTAATTGTGTATGGTTGCTCCCAAAAAAGTCTCATTTTTTTGCTATCAAGGAAATATATACTTTTACAATGGCAGTAGATGAATATTATCTTGTTTTATAAACATTATGTGGAAGCAAGAACTTTTGTAAAGATGTTAGTGCGTAAAGAAAAAGCTACATTCATTTATAATTGGAAGATTTACATACATACCGCTCAATTCATATGTATTTACTTATCAAACGCCTAAATTTCAATTTTTACATACATGTCATCTTACCTATGCATGAACAAGTGTTTTTCACTTTTTGTAAAAGTTAAAATCGTGCTATTTTTATGTGATATGAAATATTTGAGTGGTAGAAGTGTAAAAAATAAAGTTTATGTCTAGGTACTAAGGATGTGGAAAAGGTGATGATTAAACATTAAAGTACCTAAGGTAAGTGATAAGAGCTCAAAAGACTTTAATCTATTTAGATGCATTGAAAGTCAATAATCAGATTTTAGTTTAATCATATAGGAAAGGGGAAATGCTACTTTTAGAATTATTGAATGTAAGTTCTTTTTAAGAAATTATTTCATTAAAGATTATGATTATGTCTATACTTTTGTTTTTTGTTTGTGGGTGTTGATGCTTATAAAATTTATATTTAATGTGAGTTGTCTTGGTGTATTCTTTTTAATGATATAGTTCTAATAATTGAGGCATCTATTGTAAGTCGAATGTTAAGAATGCTTAAACAATAGTTTTAGGAGTATCATAACAAAAATATAACATATAATATTTTATTTTCATTGGTGTTATATTAATTATTATCAACNCTTGGGAGTATCATAACAAAAATATAACATATAATATTTTATTTTCATTGGTGTTATATTTATTATTATCAACCAATATTAGGGGTAGATAACATGTGTTGAATAACACACTCAAATTTAGAATGATGGATTCACTTCGCACTATATCCATTGTATTCTTGAACATTGTTGTTGAACTATGCACTGTGGTTACAAATGGAATGATGAATACATAATACATAGCATTTGTTATATACTTCAAAGTTGCTAAAGGATAATTGGCTCTTTCATATTTTTGTTTGTCTGGGCAGTACACAATGTAATCAATATCTATTTGATCTCACAATAATAATTAACATTGCCTTTTGTCAAGTATTTGCTCCAAAATGGTGGCGAGTTTAAGTATATTAGATCTATTATATATTATGAGAGTAAACATGAGGATAGAACTTTTGGATTTCAAAATGTGGTTAAGATATACATTTGCCTCAAGAGTATAATATGATAATAGAATATCACGGGTATAATAATTAAATTATAAAATTTTCATTTTGTTGGTTGTATTGCATGGATCTGGTGTTTTTGATAACTTAGGAAAAAGAAATAACTCTTGAGCCCTAGCATTTATACAATGATTTAAAGAATTCATGTAATTAATTAACTCTTTATCCGCATTCGTCCATAATGTAAGAACTCTTTCTTAACACTACATTGGGGCGTCAGGCGCCAGTGTAGTGACACTTGAACACCTTTCAATATATTCTGGCCATACAACGCGTCACTTCTAAGGGACGACATAGCATTTACAAAATGATTTAAGGGATTCATATCATAATTTTTTTGAAAAAAATTTTATGTTTGTTGTCGAATACCTAACGTAACCCTCCACTTTTAGTATCGGGAAGCCGTGGTAATGATATAAAATTTTTCTGCTAGAACTCATTGGTTATCTCAGCCCCTGAGCTTTTCAAAGAACTGAAGGATGTAGATTCTATTACTGCTGAGCATAGTTTAACTTGATTTAGAATTCCTGATTTGGTGGGCCTGTGCTCACATTGACAATCAAGAACTCTCATATCATATTGTGTTTTAGGCATTGAACACATTTAGGTGAGATTTAGAATCTTAAATTATTAGTAGTATTTGTGCTTTAGATCTTTTAGGGTAAAGCATTTGTTGACTTGAAATTTTGACAGGATTGTGTCTTGCTCTACAATGATAAATAAGGATCTCAACTCAGTTATTATGTTTGTGGCCATATTATGAAGAACAAAGTTCTATTTAAATATTTGGCTTCGTATCTAAAGGTACATTTTAAGAATGTTTGAGTTTTAATAGAGGTTCTATGAGGCTGTATTGCTTGGTTGAAAGGTGATGAGAGATTCACAACGGGTTTTTGAGGATTGTAAGGCTTCGGAGTAAATTATATGCCAACTTTGCAGATTTATTATATTACAACCATGACTTCTAATTGGTTAATTAGGGTTCTACTCTTATTTATGTTTGTTTTCAATGTTTTAATCTTCATTTAAGTGAGATTTTTAACAATATGTCCGGATTGGGACATGGTTTTTGGAGAGCAGTTTAGGTGGCTAGGTTTGAGCAATTCATAGATTTAGCAAGTGTTTGGAAACAACGATGCTGTGACGTTTCTAAATAATTTTATTAAATTCCGGCTGCAGGTTTAATCTAGCGGCCCGCGTTTCTTCATGAATTTGTTACTTCGTTGCCCTCAGATATCCCGTGAATCCTCCCCCCTCTCGCATTTCTTCTGACCTAGGTAGCACCTCTCTCGATCGCTCGTCTCTCTAGCGCCTCGTGCCTCTTATGCGCCTCTCTCCGGTGGCAACAGGTTGCCTTTCTCCTCTCCCTCTTCCCTCCATTCTCTGGCTGTCTGGTTACTATGCTCTTCGTCCTCCCATGGCATCATCTATTAGTTTTGATGGAATGACTCTCTTTGCGATTTGTGGCTTTCTCATTTGCGGTTTGATGTGAGAATTTGTATTTTGCTATTTTTGACTTTCTATTTATGATTGAGAATTTGGATTTTGCGATTTTTTTGGTAAATTACATGCAGGGCACCCAGAACCAATGCATATACACTTGCCACGATCAAACCATTGTGAATGTGTTAAAAATGAAAAATATGGAATGAGGTTTTATCGTTATTCCTTTGATGTTTGTGTGAGAATTTGAAAAATGGCTGAAGAGAGTGCTTGATTTATAGATAGCAATGTTTTAGGTGCTTTGTATGTAATTGTCTCAATTAAAAATATGGGATCGGGCTTTATAATTACCTTTAATGTTTGAGTGAGAATTTGATAAATGGATGAAAGAGGGTGCTTTATTTTGTAGATAGCAATGTTTTGGGTAAATTACATACAGGGCACCCAAATCCGATGCATTTACGCTTGCCATGATCAAACTATTGTGAATTTGATAAAAGTGAAAAATATATTTTAGTGAGAATTTGAAAAATAGATGAAATAGGGTGCTTGATTTGCAGATAACAATGTTTTGTGTTCCCTATAGTAATTACCCCAAATGAAAAATATGGGATGGGTTTTGTGATTCTGTGGTTGTTGTGATTTTGTGTTGGTTGCTCGAAATAGTGGTTGTGTTGTGATTGTGATTGTGCTGATAGTGTGGTGTTGGTAATGTGGTGTTGATTTTGTGATCGTTGTGGTGTGATAGTGGTGTTAGTGTTGGTGGTGGTGTTGGTGGTGGTAGTGGTGTGATGCTGGTGTTGGTGTTAGTGTTGGTGTTGGTGTTAGTAATATGGTGGTGGTGATGATATGTTGATAGTGGTGGTGGTAATGATATGTTGATAATGGTGGCGGTGTTGGGGTTGGTGGTGGTGCTGTGGTAGTGGTAGTGGTGTATTGTTGATGTTGGTGTTATTGGTAATGTGGTGGTGGTTATGATATGTTGATATGGTGGTGATGTTTCTTTTCATTTATTTTTTTGAGCTGTGGTTTCTTAAATGACACTTTATGTTTTCTATGACAAATATTTATGTTGATTAGTTCTTTTCATGCTAGTATCACGATGATTAAGACAAAAAAAATCGATTCATCGACTATGTTAGATAAATATTTTGTGACTTCTGCCTTAAGAAGTTGGAGTTGGGAAATAGGGTGATAACTTATTTTTAACAAAGAAGACTGACAAAATATTTTATAAAAAATCAATGAAAGCACGTGCAGAGTATACGATGGGATGCTGTTGAAAAATAACTGAGATCAATTAAAAAAGATTGAAAATTTTGGAGAGAATCGAGGATCCACGAGCTGAGGTTGGGATCTGATAAAAGTAACAATGAATGTTTTGGAGGAATGGTGGTTCGAGAGATTGGAGGTGAGAATTTATGAAACATCTGCTACTCCTATTAGTTGGTCGATGATGGATACACTTTACAAAAAAGATTTCTTAAACCATTTGCTGATATTAAATATCACATTTCTAATTTTGGGAGAGCTAGCAATGTCATTCGAGGTAGGAATTATATGTTTAATAAGAGACTATCCTTGTGCGACGTCATTGAAAGGACATTTAGAGTTTGAAAGAAAGTATGACTCATTCTATAGGATATACTGACTTATCCATTTCACAAATAAGTGCAAATTGTGGTCGCAATAATGGATGATGACATCTGTCACGCAATGACATTGACTTCAATAGGGCTGATGAAGATAATTCTCAAGTCCTTGCTGAAGTATATGAATATTGCACAGGACAATTTTTATTATAGGTCGAAGCATATGATGATTTATGTAACAATGTTCATTTTGAATATCAATATAGGAAATCTTTTATTTTCAGTTCTTTTGCATGTATCTCTTCCCACTTGGATGACTTGTGAGGCAATTTTTAGCATAATAAGTAATGTAATTTTTATTGCATGTTTTATTTCTTTGGTTTGAAGTTCTATGATGAGATATTCGATCTTATGAGTTATTTTAAATGACTTATATGTTATTATTGGTTCTTGACACGTATGCAATCGCTGTGAAGACAAACCAAGTACCTCTCTTTTCAATTGTATGAGTGTTGGGGTTCTGCTTGATGACCTTTGAGGTGATATGCATATGTGACACATACGAGCTCGGTATTACATGGTTTAAAGATAACAAAAATTCTTTTTTTATAAGGTCTGCTATCTTCTTGTGATAATATATTCGTTGGTTTATGCTCTGTTCCGAGACCTCACAGTTTCATGAAACTTAAATTGAGTTTTTCTACTATTCTTTATCACTAATGTTGCATCTAAAGGTTTGTGCTTTGTTGTTTTAAATTTTTCAGAAAAGATGAGTTTGAGGACTTCTGGTACCTTCAGAGCATTATACTGCTAATGTTGACTACAATGTTCTCTGCTTACTTCGTGACAACTTCATAATTATGAGAGATAGTCTTACAGTTGTCTAAGGATAATAATAGAAAGCTGTGACTTTTTAAGTTGGGTGGATCGGTTCGAGGATTCCATCGCCAATAGTCATTAGGTGGAGAGTTTCGTTGGAGGACAAATCTTCTTGTGACATTAACCAACTATATTGTTTAACAATATTATCATATTATTAGTTGTTGTTTTAATAATTTTTTTAATTTTGATTTTTGTGATACACACTGTTTAGTGAGGTGTTTGTTTTTATTTTGTAACGTTCAAACTGAATATTTTTGAAGTATGAAATGTGCCGGCAAGATTGATTATGTTATGAACAACACTATACTACAGAGACATAAAAGTCTTTTTTTCAGAAACTGCAGTATAGTTGTTGCAAAGCTACAAAAAAAACAGACATCCCGCTTCTGCGCAACAGCTTTCTGAGACATCTACGCAACAATTTTTTAATAAGTTGCAACTGCCTTGAACATACACTCAAGCTAAAAACCAGGGCTGGAATAAAGTTGAAGCTCATGTATTTGAAGTGACAAGAATTCAAATTCAAGATATTACCACAAACATTGCAACAAAAGGAAGAGATTTAGTTCAAAGGATAGAGAGGAAAAATAGTTTTAAAAAAATATGTGAGGAGGGAAAGAATCATGAAGAGGTTCTTATTGGTCTTCCGGATCGCATATCTGCAAAGTGCATAGATCTTTAAAGAATCTAAGAAGATATGGATATAAACCAAGTGGGCGACTTAAGTGAGTGAGATGCTGGTGAATACTATATACCCAAGGAGCCATACATGATACTAGAAGAGATTGATGGTTTAAAAGAAAACAACTTGCTTTCGTTATGTTGATTTGTGAGAGGAGGTGAAAGTTTATTTTTTTACTAACCACTCCTTGCAAGATAATATATTGACTTCAATTTCATTCGAGTGTTTTTGTGATTATCCATAATATGTTGGGCTTACGGAGGGTTAGGCTCGTGTAGATGGATTCTACTAAAGAGATTATGTGATTAAATTCTGCCACCACCGAAGAGGATAATCACTTATTATTGCCACACTAAATGGACAAGTTTTCTAGCTTAGATAAAATTTTCTCTTTAATATAATCATGGTCAATATCATTAGTCAAGCGTTGATTTTTTTTTATTAGTGTCATCATTTCATGTTTGATTCATTTTGTGGGAGCAAGTTGATGTTGGAGCATCTTTGCCTTTAGATTTAGGTCAAAATTAGGGTTTGAATAATTTCAAGTGAGTTGACCGAATTACAAAGTAATAAAAAACCAAATTCAAAAATGAGATCAGACTTAGTCGACAATAATGGCTAATATATATTAAAAAAAATCCAATATATTGTATACGAATATTGACGCAGATTGGGACCGGAAGCTTTAAATATTGAATTAAGAATTTCCTACACTCAAATTTATAATAAAATAAACTGTCTTTTTGGGACAAACCAAATGACATAGAAATGATCCGATATGAATCTAAGTGATCCCATAAGACATAGTTTGGGAGACTAAATGATATTCAAATATGACAAGTTTATTATCCATTTGAGCATCTTGATGAGATGAATTAATAAATTTAAGATCACTTAATTCTGACATCATTAAGATATTCAATTTTTCATAAAATATCATCTGATCAAATTAATAAGTGCGCCTTTTATTTAAGTGGTTTGGATTCAAGCATTATTTATGAATGATATAACTTCCAAAATCTATAAATAGACTCGTTCTCTTCATAACGGGGCTTAGACTGAGATGAGAAGATTGTAGGTAGCTCTAAGCTCGTGATAATTCTTGAGCTCCACTCACCACTGGATTACCGCCGCTAGGTCATTGCCGTACTGTACTATCATTTCCATTGTCATTCCATCATCGTCATTGTCAGATCACCATCGCACGATCTTCACTATTGTTGCGATACATTGTTATTTTTGCGGTACGTTGCTATTCTCACCCGATCATATCTCAGTTGCCACAACATTGGACCATCATTGTCAGGCAACCGCCGTCGCTTGATCACCATCACCAAGCCAACGTCGGGCCGCTACCATTGTTGCACTGCCACCATTAGAGCATCGTCGCCCGACCAACGATATTTCTGCTGCCATTCTCCCTTGACAGCCTTCATCAAATCATTGTTACACAACCCACAACATCAAACCTCCATCGTTGTCATCAGACCACCATCGGTTGGTCAACGACATTATTGTTGCCATTGCCGCATGGCCACCATCATTGCCAAATCATTGGACCACAACCACTGTCACTTGACCATTGTTGCCCAACTGAAGCCATGGTCATCGTTCTCATTGCCTTCATCAGACCACTATTGCCATTGTCAGACCACCGTCTCTTGACCCTCAATGTCGTCAAATCATCGTTGCATGTACGTCGTCAGACCAGAGTCATGCAACTAACTTTTATGTCACAGCCACTGTTAGAACTTCTGTCGAACCACCGTTGTCCAGCTGACACCGTTGCCACCATCAGACATATATTGTCGAACCACCATTGTGAGATCACAGTTGCTTGCTATTGTTGCCGCCAAACCATTGTTGCCTAGTTGAAACCGTCTCGATGATGCTGAATTCAGATCTCCATTTTACAAACCCCTATCGTTTGTCTGCTCTTGTCGCACTTGGCTTGCTGTCACTTCCCCAATTTGTTTTGCCACTCATACACTGAAAGTCAAGTTGATAATTTCCACTCTTGTAATATTATTTTTTGATGTTTAAGGGCATCCAAAGTCGTGTAACACATTTTTGAATAATAAAAAACCATTTCAACTGTGCTAGGCCCGTGATTTTTTTTAAATTTTGTAATTTTCATGTAAAAACATCTCGTGTCCCTACTGTTATTTTTTTTTATTATGCAGTAGATTTTCATATAATATTAAGATATTAATATCTCTATCTTTAAGGAGTGTCCAACATGGAACAATGAAGATGAGCATGCATCTAGGATATGCTTTAGATTGCATTTATTTTGAATATTGATTAGTTTATTGAATTTTCTATATTGGTGTAATTAGACAAGCCTTTGTCTAAGTAGCCTTAATTGTTGCCATAAATATAAATTTTATCTCGAGTTTTTTTAGATTTGAATGCATCTTTAATATTTTTAAAAATTAAATTTTATTATGTGTTCTAGCTTTTTTCTCGTGATTCAGATTTGACTCTTCCTTAATGATTGCTTTTATTTTGGGGGCGCTCATGTTATCAACATTCAAAGCAAAAGATGAAAGAATTTTATCTTCAGATGTGTTCTTTGAAAGCAAGGTATTTAATATCATTAATCTTTAATTCATCATATTGACGGTCGTTACTATAAAATTTGAACTTTCAGGTAGCGATGGAAGGAAACTCGAGATATGAAATTTGTCTTCAAAGTTGATATTGATAGAGCTCAATTAACTTGTCATCGAGTTGAAATCATTAATGTAAGAAAATTAGAGTTTTTCTTCAGATAACCTGAGATTATAGAACTTTTGCTTAAGATTTAACTTCTAAAAAGTGGAATCATCAAAGTTTTAATGGACTTTTTTTAGTGTGGAAAGCAACAGTATTATTAGCCCAGACCATGTGAACTTTTAATACTTGCCTTTCTATAAATTTCCCTTCTTGACTAGTAACAAATGAATTTTATGCCCTGAAAAGCTAATGAATTTAGAAAAAAAAAAAAACTAAGATTCTATTTGTATCTTCTTAGGGTGATAGTAACCAGCAAAAGCATGAATATGAGAAGCAAAGCACAACAAACACAGAGACATAAGTTCATAGAAATGCAATATCTATTGTATTTGTATGGTTTGATGGGATCCACCGATTTCCATGATCTCATAGAAATTGCATAATCTCCAAGCTTCATAAGGAGCACTTGGAGATATTGTACTTCATATTAAGAGGGGGGATACGAATAGAGATTACGCGTTATTCTTTTTAGTTATTAAGAAAGAACATGGCCATCCAGGTGTAAGATGTTGCAATTACTTTTTTTTTTCTTGCACAAGAAATCGAATGTAAGCTTATCTATGATTTTTCTCCCTGTGTTGGAATGAAAACAACAGCATCTCCTCCGCTCAATACTTCCTTTCTCTTTTGATTGAAAGCCCCTGTATTGGGCTTCTTTCTCTTCTTTCTATTTGCTTCCTGAGAGATCCTCAAAACTATTTTTTTTTACCATATTCATGGTGATAACAATGTATGGACTTGAATTTTTTTTTTTAAGTTTTGTAATAAGGAATTTAGAATATCTTAAGTTTAGTTTTTCAGAATTTTAAATTTGCTTGTGTAAATTCCAATTATACCATTCATTACCCTCAAGTCGTCCCTCCAAATCTTTCGTTTCTGCTTGTGTAAATTCCAATTATACCATTCATTACCCTCAAGTCGTCCCCCCAAATCCTTCTCCCACAATGCTTCGTCTCGTCATTAGAGAGTTCAAAATCATCATTTTTCTTTGCACTAGCATTTGACACAAACTCTACCTCCAACCTCACTTTGAAGCCCTAGCCCCTATCGATGCCCTTCTCTGTTGAGGTGGAGCCCGGTTTAAGAAAAATTAAAATTTGCTTGCCGCCTCTTTCAACTGTTCCCGTCTCCCATTCTTGGAAGAGGCGCACTTCTTTGTTTTGGTAGGTCCCGCCAACCAATTAATGCATAGCAGAAGCAGAAATTTGGGATTGGGTGTTGTAGCAATTACTCTCCAAAAAGAAAAATAAAAACAGTGGCTTCTTCACGTTTCTTTCTCTCTCTCATTTTTTTTCTTCTACGTTGGTTTACGGGTGAAGAAAGCATCGCACGACTAATACTTTTTTGTGTTCTTCTTGGGCGTTGGCTTGCAGCAAGAGGAGAAGAAGTATCAAAGGCAGCGCTTCCTAGTCCTTTGGTTGTTGCTCTCTCGGGTAGAGAGAAGGAGAGGTGAGAGAGAGAGAGAGAATTTCTTGTAATCGTCGAGGAAGAAACGACGGTGAAGGAATACATCGACTTTGTAATTCATTGAAGTTGAGATAAATGTTTCTTATAAATTGAAACATTGTGGTGTAAACTCTTCAAGCAATGAAATCCTCTGCAACTCCGTGGATGTTGGCAAATTGTCGAACCATTTAAAGCTGTGTTCTTTTATGGTGTGAAATTTTCTCGTTATATTTTTTTTTGCTTCGTCAATTGTTCTATTTCATATATACCACAACAATTGGTATCAGAGCCAATAACTGCAGATGAAGTGAATGTTCTAGGGATCGAGAGATTTGATGACATAAATTTTGGTTATTGGAGGATGCAGATAGATGACTATCTCTATGGGAAGAAACTCCATCTTCCATTACTAGGGAAAAAAGACCTGAAAGGATGAATGAAGTTGAATGAAATATGTTGGATCGACAGGTTTTGGGGTTATTCGATTGACCCTATCGAGGTCTGTTGCACACAACGTTGTCAAAGAAAAGACCACTGCAGATCTTATGACAGTCCTGTCATGTATGTATGGAAAGCCATCGACGAATGACAATGTATATCTGATGAAGAAGTTAGTCAATTTGAAAATGATGGAAGGTACGTTGCACAACATCTGAATGATTTTAATACTATCACAAATCAATTATCATATGTGGAAATTGAATTCGATGATGAGATACCTTGCATTGATCTTGTTAGCTTCATTACCAAATAGCCGGGAAGCTATGAGATTGGCTGTCATTAATTCTGCAGGTAAATCAAAATTAAAATATGAATATATTCATGATTTGATTTTGGCTGAGGAGGTGCGCAGGAAAGATGCTGGCGAGATCTCATGTTCGAGTTCAACATTGACTGTTGATTTTAGAGGGGGATATCACATGCATGAACTCAAACAAGGGGAAGATCAAAATTAAAGAATAGAAGCAGGAGCAAGTCAAACCCTGGTAAACTAGTAACTTGTTGGAATTGTGACAAAATTGACAACATAAAGATGAACTGCAATAATCCTAAGAAGGAGAATGACAGTGCAAATGTGGTAACTGAAAGATCACATGAGACACGACTGTTGACAGTTCGTAGTTCTGTTGATGACGGGATACTGGATTCATCAATTTTTTTCATACAACTTTCCATTGGGAATTAATGCGAAATTATGTTGCAGATGACTTTGGGAAAGTATATTTGACAGATGGAGAAGCTCTGAACGTGGTAGAAATGTGAGATATTGACATTGCACTTCTAAACAAGAACAAGTGGACTCGGCACAAGGTCAAATACATTCCTGAACTGAAGAAGGACCTCATTTCTGTTGGGCAGCTTGATGAGTGTGGACCTTTAATAGTGTTCTCAGATAACACCTGAAAGGTGACTAAAGGAGCACTGGTATTGACTCGGGGTAAGAAAATAGGTACACTATATATAACTACTAGTTTAATTAATAGTGTTGATACTACTGTTGCAGACAACACAATAAAGTTGTGTCATTGCAGACTTGGCCAAATGAGTCAGAGAGGTATGAAGAAACTTCTGTATAGTGGCAAGCTACCCGAATTGAAATAAGTTGATTGTTTCCGTTCATTTTTTCTCTTTTTTTATTTTAAAAAGAAGTCGCTAGCTTGTCGATCGTCGTATACTTCTCTTATTTGAATAAATCTCCCTCCCGAATCAAATCAGTGATTCGAAGAGGAGATGAACTGAATAAGAAGTGACATACGACAAAGAGATAAATAAGAGAAAAAGTAAAATGTGGAGAGTTTACGTGCGATAAACCTGGCAAGGATATGTCAAGAATGTCCACCCAAACAAGATCGGGTGGAGGCACCTTAAATCAATATTCGCGAAAGAAGTATCTACACAAACTACCTATAACTAGATAGTTAGGTGTATGTACCTGTTCAGGGGTTAAGAGCACTCCAGAGTAACATGTTCCTACTGGTTAATTACATCTTGGGGGATACTCAAGAATACTCTTGATAAAAGGAGTTTCACTGCATATTATCATAAACCTGAGATATATGTAATCAAAGGAAGGTTATTCCATGTGGGAACAGTCCCGATGCTTCAAAGCTCACGCTAAGCCATCGAGCAGAGAGTGAGTCTCTTACATCACGAATGGGTAGCGGGCTCATCGGCACATAGGGTCCACAGAATAACCTAAATCATATTGACGGGGATATTCCAACACGTCAAAGCACGTCCGAGCTATAAGGGCAAATGACAAATCTTCGTATCCCACATGGGCGACAGTTCATCGACATCAGGTCGTCAAAATGATATCGACAAAGTCAAAGGAGCGACAGGGCTCAAAGAGGCTCAACAAAAGGAAGATAGAGTAATCCTATAAGATAGAGGTAACTGGGTCTGGGTATCACATACCCGTCATCCACAACTACTAGGACCCTAAGTCTACCTGGTATTGAAGGTAGTCGACCCAACACGTTCTGAGATTCCCTGTCAGCAATCTGTGAATTGCGTCGTCCATGTAAATCTCAATAGCCCTAAGGTCAAAGGAAGGAAACTTTATCCTATGAATAAAAGTTGGAGCTCCAAGAAGTGAGGCTTATACTTGCATAAGTGGCAAGGATGTCTCAGTAAAGGAGAAAAAATGGAGGTTCAACTATAAAGTTGGAAAAGCTCCAAACAAAAGGACTTATATCCCGTATGAGTCGGGGAGTCTTTTAACACCCTAGACGCACTAGACAACCATCTACACGAATGTATGTTGGGCCAGTCAGGTTGGAGAAGTACGTGGACTCCTCGGGACATGCAAATATGAATGTTGTGATCTAGAGCGATCCTTAGTATTGTGGATGCTCTATTAATAAAAGCGGGAAAGTAAAATTGCAAATTTTAAATTATGATATTTTAATCCTAAATTTTAATTATCTTGAATATTTTATTTAAGATTTTGTAAAAAATTAAAAATTTAAGTACTAAAGAGTATGTTTCATTGTGAAATCTCAGATAAACCACAGAAAGAAACAACGAAAACACATGCAAGTGCAAACATCCAACATGATGCCAAAATAAAAAAAATAAGCCAAATCAAAATAATTAATAGGCTGGTGTCGCTGGGTCGACAACATATCCTAAAAAAGAAAAAGGGCGGTCGGACTCCGCATATACATGCCCAGTTCTAATTCTGTACATCAATATAAAATGCATAATTAAGATACATGGCACGAGCATCTGATCCTAGTCCTGGTACCCTCCACATGGTTCCCGAGTCAAACGCTTTGGAACCCGTGCCCGTACTTATTTATGTTACATGACTCTCATAGACTCTAGAAGTACATAGAGAAAAGAAAAAGACTTAATCCTGCATGAAAATAAGTGTTAGCAGAAAAACTCACTTGCAAATAATGTATATTGAATCATGCCTTATAAGTGGGGGAACTAAATAACATCTGCAAACAAAAAGGTCAGAAATCATCACATGCTCCCCCATAACGGTACCTGTGCGTGTGCATAAATAGACATGACTCCCTACAGAAAAAACGTTCTAACACTACCACACATATGCAACATGCAGTCATACCAAAGACAATACAAAAGAAAGATGTCTGGCTAGGGCAACCAATCTAGTAGAGAACTATAGTCAGACATCAAAAAGACTACCTAGCACCCGAAATCCTAGCATAGCACACCATCTAATAAAAAGTGCGTCAACCTAGTATCTAAGTGCGGGGTAAGTCTGGGTATAGTAGGACTTTGACGGGGTCGTCATACCGACCCCATCCTAAAGATCCGAAGGATCTAAGGGGTGTCACGTAGAGCGGTGACACAAGTTAGATCTATTAAATGTTTAACACAGTCATATTCGTGTCAATCCTGATGACTTAACTCGTATTGCTCGCTGGGATCAACCTAGCAAGCAATGCTCGTTAAGGCATCACGACTAAGTCAGGGTCACTCTCTTAACGAGTAGGACAAGTCGTCGAGGAATAGACAAAAAGACAATCATGCAGAAAGTCCACATTATGACTGTTTGTACCAGACCGGATATTGCCCATACAGTGAGAGTTGTTAGCAAATACATGAGTAATTCAGGAAAGAAACATTGGGAAGCAGTGAAGTGGATCTTGAGGGACCTAATGTGTTTCTCAGGAGAGAGTTCAGAGATACATGACTATGTTGATGCTGATCTAGATGGAGACATTAATACCAGAAGAAGTACTACGAGCTATATTTATATTATTGGTGGCATTGCAGTATCATGGGACTTTAATCTACAGAAGAAAATTTCTTTGTCTACTACAGAAGCTGAGTATATAACAGTGTCAGAGGCTGCAAAGGAGATGATATAACTACAGAGCTTCTTGGAAGAATTGCGCAAGAAGAACCAGAAGAGCATTCTCTACAGTAATAAGAGTGTCATATTCCTTGCTAGGAACCCAACATTTCAGTCCAGGACTAAGCACATTCATATCAGGTATCACTTCATACGATCATTGTTGGATGACAGACTGTTGTTGCTTAAGAAATTTTGTGTCAGTTAGAATCCTGCTGATATGTTGACTAAGGGTGTTACTCTTCAGAAACTGAAGTTGTGCGCAACTTCAGTTAGTCTTCTAGCTTGAAGACATAGGTCTTGAGTTGCAGAGGTGGTGGATATCAGTTTGAGAAAAAAGACGATGTTGTCTGTGTACCGATCTTCAAGTGAGAGATTTGTTGAGGTGTAGTTTGATTTATGAAAAAATAAAATTTGCTTGCCGCCTCTTTCAACTGTTCCCGCCTCCCATTCCTGGAAGAGGCACACTTCTTTGTTTTGGTAGGTCCCGCCAACCAATTAATGCATAACAAAAGAGGAAAATTGGGATTGGGTGCTGTAGCAGTTACTCTCCAAAAAGAAAAACAAAAACGGTGGCTTCTACACGTTTTTTTCTCTCCCTCATTTTTTTTCTTCTGCGTTGGTTTATAGGTGAATAAAGCATCGCATGACTAATACTCCCTTGTGTTCTTCTTGGACATTGGCTCACAACAAGAGGAGAAGAATTATCAAAGGCAGCGCTTCCTAGTCCTTTGGTTGTTGCTGTCTGGGTTAGAGAGGAGAGGTGAGAGAGAGGGAGAAAGAAAGAGTTTTTTGTAATCGTCGAGGAAGAAAAAAAGGTGAAAGAATACATCGACTTTGAAATTCCTTGAAGTTGAGATAAACGTTTCTTATAAATTGAAGCATTGTGGTTTAAACTCCTCAAACAATAAATACCTCTGCAACTACGTGGATGTGGGAAATTTGCCGAACCACGTGTGTTCTTTTCTGGTGTGAATTTTTCTTGTTTTATTTTTTTCGCTTCGTCGATCGTTCTATTTCATATATACCACAACATTGTCACCCATTCTGACCCCTTCCAAAGCCGCCGAAGCCCTTGACAATGCTTTTACTTTTCAGGGAATGAAAAAGCTGAGTTTGTAGAATAGATATTACATTTACTACACCTTCAGTTTACCAAACAACCCCTTACGGTACCAACAAAACATTTTATAGTTCACCAAAAGCAAATCTTTATAAATATCAAATTAGTTTGTAATAAATAGAAGAAATATTTTCAAGATTCTTTTTAATAGTTGATAGCTTTATTCTCCATTTGCTACATGCATGTGTCACATGCTTGTATTTTGTTGAAATTATATTGAACTGAACGAGCGGTGAAAAGCAGTTTTATTTGAGAAATTGAAGGTTTGTTTGGGCAGCTGTAGCTTACTTAATAATCTGTTGATAAACTAGGTGTAGTAGCTATTACAAATTTTAATTTTTTTGGAAATGCCAGACCGCAGTTAGAAAGCTGCCAGGTGTGAAAATGTTGTTTTCAGCGTTTTGAAAACACATAAGCTGCCAAAACGCAATTTATACAAATAGGTCAGGTGCGTTTTCAAAATGCCACCACACCAAATAAGCTGCCCCAAATAGACCCTGAGTGATGAGTTGAGGTTTTCACATTCAACCGGGAACCAGAAGCAATAATGGCAATCAGATTTTGGGAATTTGACCTACGTATAACACAATTCTGTTATATTTATATGGCTAACAACTAACTTAAATATTTACATTTATAATATTTTGCTGTCATAAAATAGTGCATCTCACTTTTAAAAAGGAAACAATGATGGTATTTTTTTTGTGATGTTAAAATTTTGGTGTTATGAATGTTAATATGAATGTCTTGGTGTTAGCTATATAAATACATAAAAATTGTGTGATATGTATGCAAATACCCCTTAAAGTTTTTAATGGAACAGCTTCCACCTAATCCAAGGATCAACTTTACATGACTTGATGTTTTTGGGGGCACTAAACATTCATTTATGGTAAAAATCTTCGGTTCAAATGACATTTTTTTTATATTTTCATATTTTCATGTTGAATTTTGTCAAAATGTTGAATTATTTTTGTGGCAGGCCGTGTATGTTGTTTGTCTTCTATAAATTAACTAATATTGATAAATTTACATTTAAATGATTCTTAATACAACTTATATTTACATTTATAATATTTTGGTATCATAAATTTATGTATGACATTATGCATCTAACTTTTTTAAATAAAAATTAGCTGAATTTATGATGTGATGTACAAAATGTGAGTTCTATGCATACAAACATGAAGAATTAGATGTTTGATATGTAAATATAAAAGAATTATATAGTCTATAAATGTCTTGAAGGGAAATTTACAGATGCATTACATTATCAGCTAACTTAAATTAAGGGTTTATTTAATATAAGTTCATATTTGTACTCTTTTTTCCCTTTGAGTTTACTGTTCTTATTAATGACCTCTTTAAATAGAAGGTAGTAGTTATCATGTGTTATATATAGTCAAAAATGTATTTTCATGAAGGGTGGTTGTGTAATATCATCGAATTTTAATCAAAAGGGGTAGCACAAATTTCCAAGTTGAATCCAATTAGAAGTAGACCAATATTAAGTCCAATCTTTTTTATAGAATCATAATCATGGATGAATCATTTTAATGGTCAAAGGTCATTTCTATAATTCAAGGTCAAAGTCTTCTCCACCGTTTTCTCCACCTTCTCCAGTATATTTCAAGGAATTTGAGGGCATATGCCTAATTGTCATTGAATGGAATAAAAATTGCATTTTTTTGAAAGACACATAGAGCACAAGAAAAATTACAATAAAGATTGAGGGCGCGTTTCGTCTCGATCGCGGTGTGGGGAAGCTGAAAAAATTGTATGTTATGTGGATGCGAGATGTTCGGATCGTTTCTTTCATTGTTTCGCGATCTTTGCCACTTGAAAGATAGCATTTTTTTAAATTTTTTTTAATAAAAATGTTTTTAGTAATTCAGTTTAGAAGCACTATAAATTTCCTTCTTAAAATGTAATGAAAAAGAGATGAAAAAGATATTAATAGGTAGATATAATTTAAAAAGGTGATGAAGTATACAAGAAAAAATAATAAAAAATGGCTACAATAATTTGCATCCAAACCATCAAGAAGATTGGAATACATTGCTTCATCTCTACCATTAAAAACATGAGGTTAAAGTGGGACTATTAGATTCTCAATTGACATTGTTGGAGAGGAGGACCTAAAGTGAGATTTGTAAGATATATAGAAAATGATATTTGTAAGATCAATAGAATTAGTAATTACGGATGAAAAACTTGTTCATGATGAGAGTTTAAAATTAAAACATGATTATTTCATCTAATTTAAGTTCACCCTGATTTTCATAAGAAAAAATTGTTACGTCACATCCATCAAACTCAAAATTATTAAATTGTCTACACTACATATGAAAAAGAAATACTAAATTTTACTATTTATATAGAGAAATCTCAAATTTCAGGAGCAATTGCTCATCCTGGATAAATATAATCTGATTCAGTCCTTGATGCCAGCCTAAATTTTGTATTCCAACTTCTAATATGAAACCATATGCTTATGAATTTTTATTATGCAATCGAACTTTTTCTCTTAGTTTCTTCGCTACTCACAATTTTTTAAAGTATAAAACTTAAAAATTATTGAATTGCCTACGCTGCATATGAAAAAATATTAAATTTTATTATTTATATAGAAAAATTTTAAATTTGGTAATTATCCATCTTGAATATAACCTAGTTCCACCCATTTTGCAAAGTATAAATCTTCATTTTATAATTTAACTTAATCATATTTGTGTAATTTTTTTTATGAACCCAAGAAAAATTTACGGGGCCCATAAATTTTACTTTATAATAATAAATATTGAAGCTTTATGTTACATATAATTTTGAAAATAAGTTTTCAATAATAATATCACATAAAAAATATCACATTTTTTTTATTTTGAAAGGTGAAACGTATTTTTCACATACATAAATAAGATGTATATATATATATATATANNNAATTTTAGCATTCGGCATGTAAATACATAAGAATTGAGGGGTATTGTAATATATATAGATATCTCCCTAAAAAATAATTTATGGCGCATAAAATAAATAAAAAGTATGTTTACTGAAAATACGCGAGATACACTGACACCATTACTTCTTCTCCAATCCACTTGTCCCGTGCGTAGCAGCGAAACTGCACATTTTGCTCGATCGCTTTCAGAAGAATTTCTTTCCTTCACCATTGCATCTTCTCTATCTATCTCTCAACTTCANAGCACAGCAAATAAATAAAAAGTATGTTTACTGAAAATACACGAGATACACTGGCACCATTACTTCTTCTCCAATCCATTTGTCCCGTGCGTAGCAGCGAAACTGCACATTTTTGCTCGATCGCTTTCAGAAGAATTTCTTTCCTTCACCATTGCATCTTCTCTATCTATCTCTCACCTTCACTCACCTCCTAGGTTTTCAATTGGGGTCAAAACCTAGCCCGGAACATAGGGCAATCAACTCCTCCCGGTTTGTGAGGCTCTGATTTTTCTTTCGCCCATCTTTTTCCTGTACCCTGTCGGCCAATCGAGTACTCTCTTTTCCTCTTCGNGAAACCTAGCCCGGAACATAGGGCAATCAACTCCCCGTTTGTGAAGCTCTGATTTTTCTTTCGCCCATCTTTTTCCTGTACCCTGTCGGCCAATCGAGTACTCTCTTTTTCTCTTCGAACGATTTACCGGGACGATGATTGGGAACCTGAATACTAAGGGTCGTACCTTAGGTTTCTCGTAGTGCTTTTATCGTCGTGGTAGGAGTTTCTGTGTTGGCTTTAGACTTGGATTTGGCGTTGAAGTTTTGTGTTTCCGATGGAGCCTCGTGTAGCCAACAAGTTCCGGCTCGGTCGCAAGATAGGAAGCGGCTCTTTTGGGGAGATCTATTTAGGTATTTCTAATTGTTCTGTTTGAAATGCTGTTCGGTGATGTTTGAGAACTTAGTTTTTTATATTGGTTTTTGATGTATGCTTCATATTTATATATATGTTTATTTTCTTTTGTAGGTACTAATGTGCAAACGAATGAAGAGGTTGCTATTAAGCTGGTGGGTTGATTGGTCCAAAATGAGATTTTTGCTGCTTAAAATATTTTTCAGTTGATCTCTAACTTGTTTTTATATACATTGGCGTGGACTTTAGGATGGGGTTTTAAGATTGGATAGCTATTGCCATCTTCACATTCTTAAATACATGCATGCCCTAGCCTGTGAAACTTTACCCAGCTTTTTTTTTTGTATAATATGTTTGACATTGCAGTAGTTGCTAGGGATAGGTTAAGCATTAACTGTAAATTAGTTTTTTTTATATAAGAATGAATTGGGTGATAATTTCGTTTATCCTTTTTATGGGGCTATTTTTCCTTTAATGAGTTTTGTCAGGCCGCAAAGGAGTAGAATTTAATTACTTTAAATCTTAACCACACTGCTAGGCTTTGCTAACTGTCTTAATTTTGCTAGCTTTTTGCTCTTTTACATGTGTGCCCTTAGTTACCGTGAAAAACACTAGCTGCTTGGGTGATACTCTCGAAGTATTCAGGCCACTGCTTCCTTATATATAACTCATGATTGCATTACTTATGTGAATTGTTTGATGGCTGGCAGAATGTTGTTGGAAATAATTCAGGTTTTGGAGGTTTGGAACCTTGGTTTGGTAGTTCAGTGAGAATTTCTTTGGCGGCCAGCTTCTTCCTTTATTATATTCCGGGGCCATTGTTCTGAAATTCTTTTATCAGTTGCAAGAGATACCTTGGTTTATAATGGATGCTTATTGTGACATTGTAATCACAACTTTGCAATTTGTTTTTTGCTTTTATGTCTAATTTCATTTTTCGTTATTTGCATAATTTGCTCATAGGATAGAAGAAGAATGCACTCATAACTTGAGGCAGCGTGCGTAATTTGATAAAAATGAAAGGTGGATAGAGCTGTAATATTACCATTATTAAAGGGGTTGCTAATCATTTGCTCTTCCAATAATTAAGAAGCAGCCATTAGTCCTCACTGTTTATAGTCGTAAGTGAGTTTTGGTTTGTGGCCAAAATGATTGGTTATTATGTCCTCTGTTTCAGGAAATTGTTAAGACAAAGCATCCCCAACTGTTATATGAGTCAAAACTATACAGGATTCTTCAAGGAGGAAGTAAGTGCTCACTTTCTACATTTTTTTTGGATCTATGAATCCTTCATTGATAAAAAAATTACTTTGATTTTGGTAGCGGGAATTCCGAATGTAAGATGGTTTGGTGTAGAAGGTGACTACAATGTGCTTGTGATGGACCTATTGGGACCGAGCCTTGAAGACCTTTTTAACTTCTGTAGCAGAAAGCTTTCTTTGAAGACTGTTCTCATGCTTGCAGATCAGATGGTATTTATATACTATGTGCTCTCTATGCCTTTTATATGGCCTTGTTTAGATGGCTTATTCTAGTAGTATATGGTGATATTTTGTTAGATCAATAGAGTGGAATATATACATGGAAAATCCTTTCTTCATCGAGACATAAAACCAGATAATTTTCTCATGGGTTTGGGCAGACGTGCAAATCAGGTAATAATGAAGTTGGGCTTCAGTATTTTATTTAATTTAGTACTTGTCATTTTTCAAACACATTTATTCAATAACTGCTTTTAATTTAGGTTTACGTTATTGATTTTGGTCTTGCAAAGAAGTACAGGGATTCTTCAACCCACCAGCACATTCCGTACAGGCAAGCACTGAATTTGATTTAAACATGTAATGCCGCCATCTCTCATGCATATATGTAATAAGAGTGGTGATTTTTTCATATGCGTATTGTATTCCATATAGAATGTTTTCAGATGGAAATCAGCTTGATGATTGTTTCTGTTGAACAGAAAGGTGTGATTCGTTATGTTTAATGTGCATAAATGATTTAAACAATTTGGTTTTTATAATTTTTGTTTATTTATTGGTTATTGTATAGGTATTAATTTTTATTTCCTTATAAATGTATTAAAAATATCCAATTCCTACTTCTTTTCTTAAGATGCGTGCATTGAACTAAATACATCTTCTAAAGTCTTTGAATGGATCAGAGAAAAGCTACCAACTGAAAGCCATAACTTGAAGATGGCGCAACCATCAATACTGCGAAAGCGGATTCGACGAACCTAGCAGCTGTACTGACTTGTTTCCAAATTGAACAATGATTTTTGCCTTTTGTAGTTTTTTTTTTCTGTTTCTTTTCTTCTGATCAGGGTTTCTTTCTAGCAGGAGATTATTTACATGTTTATTTTTTTGTGCGGAATTTTTGGCTTTGTTTATGTTTTTTGAGATATTTTCTCTTCGGTTTCTCTATTGAAGTGCTGCATCATTGAATTTCTTTCAGGTGGCGTGTCCGTAATTTGATAGGATCAAGGTGGTGATCTCTTCTGGACATTCAAAGGCCTCCTTAGCTGTTGAACTTGCTGTCTACTGCTGCTGACAGCAGAAGTCTGCTGTTTGGCAGCAGAAAACAACAGTTTTTTTTGCTTCCGGTTCGTTGACTCGCCGTCGTTCACATCAGAATTCAACCGCCATCATTCCTCCTGCTTTTCTTACCCTTCCTACAACTTACATATCCCTTTTTTGTGTTCTTTTATATCTTTAAGGAGACCTAGAACGATATCACTGGTATTAGGGCCAGGCAAATCTTAGGTTTTTAGGGATTTATCTTTTTTGCCTAAAATCCCAAAAAAAAAAAAATCATCTTTCCTGAATCATTCCTATCACAATTTATAGCCCTAATCTTAAATTTTTAAAATCAAACTTTTCTACCTTCACAAGACACCTACCACTAAATCTAAGCCCTGGACAAACCTTTGATTTGAAATTCTATATTCGCTGAAAACATGATCACTAGAAAATGTAGTCTTGCCACAAAAGAGAAACCCTCATTGAGGTGTTCAGGTAATTTGGAAGATATGCAGCGGGCTATGATGCATGAGCTCTTCTAATTAAGAAGCCGTCCAATATTGGACACATATTAAACTCGAACACGACTTCATCAAGATATAGAAGAGTTCGATTTAAATAATATTAAAAAAAAGAGAATATGCTTGTTGACTATTCTAAATTAAATAATTAAAAATTTTTACAAAAATATTTTCAAGATTAAAATTAAAAAAAGTATGTGAAATTTAAGGAAGATTTTCATTCATATCACTCAATTTTTATGTATTTATATATCTAGCAAATAAATATCAATTTTTACATATATGCGACCTCACATATATAGCAAAATTGTATATTTAATTTTCTTAAAAATTTTAAATAGTGATTTATTAGATGTGATATGAAATATTTGGGTGGCATAAATGTAAAAATCAAAATTTAGGTGTTAGATGTGTAAATACATTAGAATAAGGCGTCGAAGATGGCGGTAATTCTTTTATTTTTTTAATGAATAGTTGATTAAGAGTACTTAAGTTTTTGTGTAAGATAAGATAATATATGCTTCTTTGTTATGTCATAAACTATACAATTATTTATGAACATGTTAGGGACCGTTTGGGATTGCTTTTGTTTTTGTTATTATTTAATTTTTTAATATTTGATTTAAATTAAAATTTGTTTCATTGAGATGTTTATTTTAAAAACTTTCAATTTTTTTTTATATATTTTAAATATTTTGAATACAATTGGACTTATTTTTAAGTATAAAATATAAAAATATATAAAGATTATATCAACAAAATAAAAAATCTAAAGTGATGCCAAACGGGGCTTTTAGTTTTTTAAAGTTAATATTATTAAACTTATTATTTTCTATTTTATATTTTTTTAATATTTTATTTATTTAATTTATAAAAACACTCAACTGCGATAGAGACTTGCCACTTTTAAGAAGAGGCAATCTGGTGAGGCCACCAATAGCCACAATAGTGACTCATTAGATCAAGTGGTGGAAGTGAATCTCTTCTACCAAGAAGCTTCAAGTAGCAAACATTTGATGTCATGTCAATTTAACATTAAATATCAATAGNGCTTGCCGCTTTTAAGAAGAGGCAATCTGGTGAGACCACCAATAGCCACAATAGTGACTCATCAGATCAAGTGGTGGAAGTAAATCTCTTCTACCAAGAAGCTTCAAGTAGCAAACATTTGATGTCATGTCAATTTAACATTAAATATCAATAGGGGTGTCAAAAATTGATCTGACACACCAACCTGACTCGAACTCGACTTGAAAAATTTGCGTTAGGGTTAACCCAAATATTTTTGGTATCGAGTTCGGGCCAGATAATTCGACCCATTTATTATTCAGGTCGGGTTCGGGCTGAAGCTGAAAATCAAAACATGGCCCGAGTAAGTACGAAATTTCAAGTCGGATTCGGGTTAGCGGATCAAGTTTGGGTTCGGGTCTTACGACCCATATATTATTCGGGACGGGTTCGGGTTATTTTTGGGTCGTTTCATTTTCTGGTTGGACCCGAACTTGACCCGCTGACCCGAACTAGTACCTCTAAGTATCAACGAAGAAACCATAATCTTGGACTAGAAGTGGATGTATAGGATTTTGACGGTCACATGGATTNCAGTTCGGGCCATGCTGAACCTGAAGTACGAAATTTCAAGTCATATTAGGGTTATTGCTGAACCTGAAAATCAAAACATGACCCGAGTAAGTACGAAATTTCAAGTCGGATTCGGGTTAGCGGGTCGAGTTTGGGTTCGAGTCTTAGTTTTCGACCCATATATTATTCGGGTCGGGTTCGAGTTATTTTTGGGTCGGGTCATTTTCTGGTTGGACTCGAACTTGACCCGCTGACCCGAACTAGTACCCCTAAGTATCAACGAAGAAACCATAATCTTGGACTAGAAGTGGATGTATAGGATTTTGACGGTCACATGGATTCAAATGAGTTTATTGAGTGACTTCAAACAACAAAATGAATTTTTTAGTACAAAAAACATTCCTGGTGACAAAAAGTTAAATTGGCAGCTATCAAGTTAAGGAAGAACACTTATTTGTGGTGAGAGAATTTGAAATGCATTTGATAGCATGGGAATATAAGAATAAAATCACCCACTGGTTTAAGATGAAAAGGGAGTTGCAATGCAAATGCCTTCGCATTATTCACAGAATACGTTCATAAAACTCCACTGCCAGAGAGATTCTTCTGTGGAGGAGTACACAACTGAATTTGATCAACTCGTATANACGCGGGAATATAAGAATAAAATCACCCGCTGGTTTAAGATGAAAAGGGAGTTGCAATGCAAACGCCTTCGCAATATTCACAGAATAAGTTCATAAAACTCCACTGCCAGAGAGATTCTTCTGTGGAGGAGTACACAACTGAATTTGATCAACTCGTATAGAAATATGCGTTGGTGGAATTAGATGAGCACATAGTAGCTAGGTATTTTCAAGGATTGAAGCCATCTATCAATAATGTGGTGTAGTTGCAGTCGTATTAGTCCCTGCTCGGTGTATAAACTCTAGCATTGAATGTGGCAAAACAATAACACCACTAGGTAACCGTCACCCCTTATAGGCAGAGTTCAACCCTATGATTATACAACAAGGGTACACTTAGCGGAGCATTCAAATCATTATTGTCAGGGAGAAACCAAGCCAAAGTGGAGAAAAGGTGGAGTTTACTAGCACTCCCAAATCGGTCCCAATCAGAAAGTGCTTAAAATGTCACGGTTCTGGGAACATTGCATCATATTGCCCAAACAGGAGGATAATCCCATTCATAAAGCAGGGAGTAGTGAAAAACATAGACAATTACACATGAGACATTAAGTATGAGCTTGAAAAGACGTAAAATGAGGAGTTTCAGCTTTCAACTGATGACAGAAAGATGTTTGTGATTTGACAGGTCCTTCAAATTGAGCTTGTGAGAGTAGGACCACCACGATCAACATTGATTATTTTAATGTACAAAGGGGTCCAAGGAGCTGATATCAGATTCAAGGCAACCCCAACTAAATGGATTTCAAGATTTTCAGATATATAGCCCACCTCCTAGGTTGTCTCTTTATGTTAAGGAAGATTGAAGTGTTGCATCAATGAGATCTATCACCACTTTTAGAAATGATAAAAGTTTGAGTGATTTTTGAAAAAAAAATATGGAATAAATTGAGTACTAAGTTTTAATTTAGTTTGATAGCACACCCATGGGTAGATGGCCAGATAAGAGCGGTGAACCATAGGTTTGGAAATCCCTTTATGTGTTTTGTGGGAAAGAACATCCGACAATGAGATCCAAACCATTTCATAGATAAAGAGGAAGCCTCTCCTAGCTGGGAGAATGACGCGGAGCTTTCTCATGGAATCCCGGTCTATGATCTCGTGATTGCGGGATTCCACAATTGAAATCAATCCCACGAAGACGAGACTCTGCCAGTCGCGCAACCATCAAAACCGCTAATGCAATTGGGCCACTGTACTGTCTCGTTACCAAATTCAATATGAATTTTTGCGTTTTCTAGTTTATTTTATATTTATTTTTTTCTAATTAGGGTCTTTTCTAGCGTAGGACTATTTATATATTTTATCTTTGTGTTTTGGGGACTTTTGGCTTTGTTTATGTTATTCGGATATGTTTTTTCTTGGGTTTTCTCTATTGGAGTGTTGTATCATTGGATTTCTTTTGGGTGGTATACTGGTGTTCCTAACTTGATTGGATTGAGGTGGGTGATCTCTCCTTGATGTTCGAAGGACTCCTTTGCCATCGAATTTGCCGTCTACTGCTGTCTGACAGCAGTAGGTTGCTGTTGGGCAGCGGAAAACAGTATTTTTGGTTTGCTGTCCAGCCACCATTCACGCTGGAATTCAGCTTCCATCATTCCTCCTCTCTTCTTTACCACTCCTACAACCCTTTCTTGTATTCTTTTACGCCTTCCCGGAGCCCTAGAATGATCTCATTGATGCTACACAAAGGTTTTGGTAATGTTTTGAGAATGAATTTCTATAGATTAACGCTAAAATTGTAACAAACAAAAGCTATTTTTGTGCTGTTTTTCCAAAATTTTTAATGAATTTTTTAGTGAAGGAATTTGAGAAATTGAGAACTTGCACATACAAAGTTTTCTTATTAAGCTAATTCTACTGTCCAGTAGAAGCTATCATCTTGACTGGCCAACTTCTACAAATTCCCTAATTTTTCTGCTGCATGATTGAATTTTGCCCTTCCCTAACAAGCAGCGAGTGCAGCATATGTTTCAGCCTAAGACAAAACAATTAATTGCTGGTTTTTTTTTGTTCTTTGAACGCACGAAAATGCTTGCACATTTACCCTGTGCCTTTGGGGAAAAGAAAGCTACTAAACTCTACTAATATTGATTTATTATTATTATTATTTTTTGGCAGCAGAACCAACTACTACACTAGAATTCTCTTCATTTGTTACATCTGCTGATTATATATCTTTAATGACACCAATAGATTATATGATTTTATTTTTTGCTTCTAGTTTATTTATCTTCCCCTTCATTATAGCAGCATATGACAAAGACTCATTTTCTTCTCTTTTGCATTCCTTTTTTTTTTAAATATTGTAGAGAGAACAAGAACTTAACAGGGACGGCTAGATATGCAAGCATGAATACTCATCTTGGCATTGGTATGCGTTTTCACAAAATGCTTCTAGAATTATTTGCATATCGGTTCTACTTCCAGTGTTATATAATTTTATCTTATCAGCGCCATAATTTGCATCAAATTAACTTAAAAGGCAATTCAATTGCTTTTACAACCGTTCCGTCTGAAGCATATTTTATAATAAGCTTCTAATCACTGTGCTCTTTGGATCCTTTAAAGAGCAAAGCAGGAGGGATGATCTGGAATCTCTAGGATTTGTGCTGATGTATTTTCTAAGGGGAAGGTGCATCTTGTTTCTTTGCAATTTAAACTGATAGAGTTATTATCAATTACATTCCTGTTTTTAATGTAATTTTCTCCATTTGTATTTAGTCTTCCATGGCAGGGCCTAAAAGCAGGAACAAAAAAACAAAAGTATGAGAAAATTAGCGAACGAAAAGTTTCCACATCCATTGAAGTAATATTATATATAGATAATGAGTTTGACCTTGATATCTCATGTTTCTCGTTCGACTAGACATTGACAATGTCTGTTTTGTAGGCCTTATGCCGAGGTTTTCCTACCGAATTTGCATCCTACTTCCACTATTGCCGTTCGCTAAGATTCGATGATAAGCCCGATTATACTTATCTTAAGAGACTTTTCCGTGATCTTTTTATTCGTGAAGGTTGCACTACTTTCTGAAATTAGTCAATTTTTGTTTATAAGATATTCTTGTTTTGCAAAACTAGAATTTTTAGAATAATTAACATTTGTAATATTTGTCGGTTTTTAGGTTTCCAGTTTGATTATGTGTTTGATTGGACAATTTTGAAGTATCAGCAATCCCACAGTGCAAATGTTCCACCACGAGCTCTCGTGAGTTTTGAAGGAAGGGTTGTTTTATGAAGTATAAGTTCATCTAATGTTTTTTTTCTTTATTCTTTTTTTAGGGATCTGGTGCTGGACCGAGCAATGGCGTTGCTTCTGCAATTCCTGAGAAGAACTCAGGTGATTTTTTGCATTTTGACTATTTTTTGTATTAGAAGGGAAAAGGTCTAGCTTTATTTTGTATTAGTAGAAGGGAAAGGTCTAGCTTGCCAACTTATGTAAATTTCTTTATGGTATCTGTTTTTTTCTGAGATGCACTGATATATTTATGATTTCTTTTAAGATATGGTACAACTATTTTAGGTAAATTGATATACATACCACATAATTCTTATGTATTTACATTTCTAACACCAAAAGTTTGATATTTACCTTATAACCCCCGGCGTCATAAACCTATGCATGAAAGAAGATTTATTTTACTTTTAAAAGTAGTGATGGTGATATTTTTATGTGATGTTAAAGATTTGAACGGTATGCATATAAATATGAATGGTTAGGTGTTAGATATGCATCTCCATAAGAATTGTGTGGTATGTATGTAAATGCCCCAATATTATAATGTGCAACTGCAGTTTTGTATGAACAAATCAACTAATAATCATTGCATGAAATGATACTGTATTTACAACCTTAGGGTATTACTTCTCTAGGTGAGGAAGGGCGGACGAGCGGATGGTCTGCTACTGATCCGTCTCGTCGGCGATTGTCAGTACCTGCTGTATCTGCAGGTAGCTTAACTAAGCAGAAGAATTCAGGGGTAAATGATTTACCTGCTTCGAAAGATGTGGTAAGTGTTTTTTATTTTATTTATTTATTTATTTTCTTGTTGGTTTTTGGTTTAGGCATTCTGAATTTCTTGTGAATTATGATGCGTTGTTGCCTTTTTTTTAATGCAAAACTATGTCTTACATGTCTTGTTTTATTATTTCAAAGAAGTAAACATTGTATTGTTCAATTTTTTTATTCAAACTGTAAATTCTAAAATAATTGGCATTTATCTTGTGGCTGATGCTTTTGAAGATATATATTGTCTATGCAAATATTTTGACCCATTTTGGTTTTGTATTATTGCATTCTCAAGTATATGAGGAAGAAGTGACAATTTTTTTTCGATATCTGTTAAAATATGGCCAGCATCTATACCATGCGCTTTATCAATCTTCTTTTATATTCATATTGTAATTTCATGCTCATTATTTAATAAGCAGATTTGAGGAGGATAGTTTCTCTATTGAAGAAGACATGCATTGGTTAGAAAACTTCTAATACAATGAATACCAGAACATAGCAGAAATAAAGAAGGAGAACATTAGATGTAAGAGCAGCTTCTGCAAGATAGAATAACATTCGAGATATTTTATGTATAANATTCAAACTGTAAATTCTAAAATGATTGGCATTTATCTTGTGGCTGATGCTTTTGAAGATATATTGTCTATGCAAATATTTTGACCCATTTTGGTTTTATATTATTGCATTTTCAAGTATATGAGGAAGAAGTGACAATTTTTTTTCGATATCTGTTAAAATATGGCCAGCATCTAATCTATCTTCTTTTATATTTATATTGTAATTTTATGCTCATTATTTAATAAGCAGATTTGAGAAGGATAATTTGTCTATTGAAGAAGACATGCATTGGTTAGAAAACTTATAATACATTGAATACCAGAACATAGCAGAAACAAAGAAGGAGAACATTAGATGTAAGAGCAGCTTCTGCAAGATAGAATAACATTCGAGATATTTTATGTATAACCTAAGCCTCAGCTATAGAAGTATATATCTATTTAAATATAATAAATACATAGACTTCTCCATTAATAGAAATGAGTGGAAAATGACAGGTTGTTGTCTATGAGTCAGGTCAAGTTGGGGGGTCCCAACACAAAATCCTTGCATAAGCAGAAAAATCCTAGTAATTCGTCTTTTTCATCGCATAATCTGACAGCTCGGCCAACTGTCATTTTAATAAAAGATAAGTTGATGATCATATTCTTTCCTCTGTTTGTTGGAAGAGTTAGGAAATGTGAAATTTTCACTTTGGCGTATCCCTAAAACAGAAATAAAATCCAATAATTAAAAAAAAATGTAAAACAACTATCAGGAAATTTTTGAAAAACTATAATATTAAAGTGTGATAACACTCTTGAGTTATGCAAGAGCCTTATAAGTTTAATTTTTATGGCAAAGGAGCTGGTGGAGCTGGTTNTCTTTGGCGTATCCCTAAAACAGAAATAAAATCCAATAATAAAAAAAAAAAATCTAAAACAACTATCAGGAAATTTCTGAAAAACTATAATATTTAAGTGTGATGACACCCTTGAGTTATGCAAGAGCCTTATAAGTTTAATTTTTATGGCAAAGGAGCTGGTGGAGCTGGTTTGTGTGGATCTCTTGCATAAGCAGCTTGTATAATATGAACATATGAAGTATATTAGAGGATTTGGAGCTGGTTTGTGTGAATCTCTTATGTCTTTATTTTATTGACATTATCTACGTTTTCATGGTCGCATGCGAGTGATAACATGATCTCAGCCTATATTTCTTGAAAGTAAGTGTATGATTGTTTTGAACCCAGGAGATGAACATGCTTATTTGGAGACAAATTTTGCAAAAAATATCAAAATTTGTGGACCAATTGATTTCATCTCAACAATAGTTGTTCATGTCCCCCATCCTTGAGCCCCCAATTTGTCCCTCATTGCTTTCGATTGTCAAATTGCCGAGTTCTTAGTGCTCCGCTTTTGCCTTTGCTTCTTGAGTTTTCCTTTTTCATCCGAGTCCATGANTTGTGGATCAATTTGTTTCATCTCAATAATAGTTGTTCATGTCCCCCATCCTTGAGCCCCCAATTTAAATTGCCGAGTTCTTAGTGCTCCGCTTTTGCCTTTGCTTCTTGAGTTTTCCTTTTTCATCCGAGTCCATGATAGCATCTACTAACACCCAACAAGAAGTCCTATTTGCAAGCTCCTATCCCAATTTGCCTTCCCATTTACTTCAGTGGAGTGTTTGCATTTTGCCACTAACATGATTAAAGGTATATTTTGAATTTTTCCATTCAGACTTAAAAGTGAATTACATACACCTTTGAAGCCTGGAATGCAAGTACTTAATGAGAAGTAAATATATGCTTGACATGTGCTAAAGTTTCAATCTAAAGATCAACTATTGTCTATGGATTTTTCCTATTTGAATTGACAATATTATGGTAATTTTTTAAAAAGATGTTTTATGGAACCCTTTTATATGGTGATAACTTGCTCAGAACACCAACAAGTCATCTGATAAGATAAAGTAGTCCTATAATTTATCTTCACGTTTGATATATTATTTTTGCTTCAAATTAGGGTCAAATCTGAAGAACTTCTTCCTGGTGATGTGTACAATAAGTGCTTTCCAATGGTCTTTTGATTTAACATCTATAGTGCAAATATGTTTTGGTTAATGACTCTTGATCGTGAACATGTTTGATTGTGTTAATTTCTTAGCTCTCACGCTTTATAAATAAATTTTAGATGGGTAACGTATATATTAAATGTTCTTTCCTAAATTTTCACCTTGAAACATATAGATGTAATTTTATTTAAAAATTTCCCAAATTTTTAGTACAAAGAGGACAGACTAGAGCAGAAGGTCATTATATTAGAAATTTTTGAATTGGAGGTTCATTCAAGCAATAACCTTTGTAGGATAAAAATCATTATGTATTCTCCATTCTATGATCAGTTGCTTTCAACCCCTAAGTACATGAAATATTAAAAAGCTTTGTTCGTATCTCTTTTCAATTTTATTACAAAGCGAGGTTGTAATTTCTAATGATGCTTTAGTAATGAAGCAATCACAATTATTTGCGTTTTATATATGTTGTTATTATCACTGCTATTTGCATTTTATTATGTCAATGAAACTGTAAAAAGATTTTGAATTGATTTACCTTATATTATCTTCATTTTTATCGACTTGATCTATGCCTATAGAAATACTTGTCATGATGAGAATATTTGAAATCATTTTTGGTCTAGTTGACACACAAGTGGGAGACTGATGCTAAATAAATAAAGATATCTTTTTCTTCATTGACGAAGAAAGCAAGATCATGTATTGTTGTTCTTTACGTTGGAGGAGTTGATGTCATGACTGTCCTCTACTAAAATGATACATCATTCTAACTTTAAACTAAAATGCTTTCTGTTTGTCTCTATGATTTTGTTTTCAAGTTCGATGATATCTTTAAGAAATGCTTTTTTTTACCATCAATTCTTGTTCTCCCGGTAACTGTCCTACTAACTTTGTATTTTTTTTTTTTTTCGTTTTTTGTATAGCATATTAATGCTTGATTCATATATAGAAAATTATTGCTCTGAATATAAACAAAAGCATGACTATTATATGGTTTAAATAAGGTTCTATTTATGGTTAAACCATATTCAAATCTAGTTTGAATTATATTTGAACTGGGTTCAAAGCTTTGTGAACCATGTTTAAATAATGTTCAATGAAATTTTAGACAATGATACACCATGGTGTAGGCTATGTTACACCATGATTTTAACTATGTTCTAACAAGATTTCAATAACATTTTTGGATTGAATAAGTTTTTTACATTGCTCTAACCTCATTCAAACCAGTCTCTTCAGTCCTCTTCCTAGTTTTGTTTTTGTCATCATCGAAAGTGATTTCCAGTCAATTGTTCAAATCTAATATGAATCATATAAATCATTGCACATTGACTTGAATCATTTGATATAAGATTATTTAAACATTTAAAAAATACTTATTTTTTATTTCTGAAGTATGTATTAAAGTACTTTGTTCGATTTGGCTTCAATCATTGCAATCTTCTTATTCTATTGTAAGAAGAATTTGAAATGAAGGTATGTTGAATTAGCAATGGAGAATGCTTGTAAGTGCATGGAGGGGGGTTGGGAACGCCATACTAAGTGTTTTAATGTGAGATATACTTCAACAGGAATATAGGCATATAATTAGATTTTATGTTCAAATTGAATTTCGGTTTATATTTCTCCAAACAAAAACATAGCAGGCATATCTGTCCAATTACGACTATAATGAGGCATATAAAGTCAAACTTTTTAGAGGATAGTAAAAGATCAAACAATAAAGAAAGAGATAGTGAGTAGTATAACCAAAAAAAGAAAAAAAAAA